>PVIR01017421.1:0-34949 GCA_004026965.1 Petromus typicus | reverse complement strand
AACTCACATCACAGCAATCCTCCTGCCTCTGCCTCCCAAGTGCTGGGATTACAGGCATGAGCCACCACGCCCGGCACTGTGGTATGTGGTACTGGTTACTGCTGGGTGTGAGTCTCCACACCCAGTATTGTATGTGGTTACTGGGGATCGAACCTGGGTCCTTGCACTTGTAAGACAGGTGCCAGAACCACTGAGCTAAATCCCCGGCCCATCCTCTCATTTTTAACACCTAGGATAATTACTAGGGAAACTGAAGACTTTTCCATACTATTTACGTACACCAGGCTTCTACTCTGTAATTCTTTTCATGTCTTTGACAAATCTTTTGTGTGCTGAAACTTTTCTCACATTACTTTTATCCACAGGGTTTCTCCTCAGTATGTACTGTTTCATGCTTTTGACAACTGTGTCTTGTAAAAGCTTCCCCACACTGCTTACGTACACCGAGTTTCTCCCCAGAATGAGTCCTTTCGTGTATTTTACAATTCCTCTGTGTCCTGAAAGCTTTCCCACATTGCTTACACATGTAGGATTTCTCCCCAGTATGGGTACTTTCATGTATTTGACAATAACTAAAAGTAGTGAAAGCTTTTCCACATTGCTTACATATGTAGGGCTTTTCCCCAGTGTGGGTCCTTTCATGTATTTGACGACTACTATTTGTGCTGAAAGCTTTCCCACACTGCTTACATACATAGGGTTTTTCCCCAGTGTGAGTCCTTTCATGTGTTTGACAATTACTGTACGTGCTAAAAGCTTTCCCACATTGCTTACATATGTACGGTTTCTCCCCAGTGTGGGTTCTTTCATGTATTTGAAAAGAAATATGTGTGGTAAAAGCTTTCCCACATTGCTTACATACATAGGGTTTCTCCCCAGTGTGGGTCCTTTCATGTATTTGACAATTATTATGTGTGCTAAAAGCCTTCCCACACTGTTTACATATGTAAGATTTGCCCCCAGTATGAGACCTTTCATGTATTTGACAATAACTGTGTGTAGTGAAAGCTTTCCCACACTGCTTACATACATAGGGTTTTTCCCCAGTGTGAGTCCTTTCATGTGTTTGACAATTACTGTACGTGCTAAAAGCTTTCCCACACTGCTTACATACGTAGGGTTTCTCCCCAGTGTGGGTCCTTTCATGTATTTGAAAAGAAACATGAGTAGTGAAAGCTTTCCCACACTGCTTACATATGTAGGGTTTCTCCCCAGTGTGAGTCCTTACATGTATTTGACAATTACTTTGTGTGCTGAAAGCTTTTCCACATTGTTTACATACGTAAGATTTGTCCCCAGAATGAATCCTTTCATGTATTTCAAAAGAAATGTGTGTGGTGAAAGCTTTCCCACATTGCTTACATACATAGGGTTTTTCCCCAGGATGGGTACCTTTCGGCATCTGACTATTACTGTGTGTGCTGAAAGCTTTCCCAACTTGCTTACATAGGAAGGTTTTTCCTACAATGTGAGTTTTGTCATGATTACCACATGAAGTGCTATGATTTGGGGATCTCCAACAGTGTTCATATATATACGACTTTGTCCCAGTGTGAACACATTCACGTTTCGGAATATCATGGTGAGAATGTAAACCTTTTCCACAGTGTATACATATAAAGGTATTGACAATACTGTCTGTTCTTTCCTGGATTTGAACATACTTGGATGTACGTAAGGCTCTCTCATCTTGCTTATGTACACAGGATTTCTCTTCAGTGGTACTCCCTTTGGTGCAATCACAGTAGGGTTTCCCACATTGTTTAGAGCCGGTGTTTTCTTCATGTTGACTCCATATTTTATATTGACAGCAATTATCAATGTTTGAACTTCTGTCAAAGAAAAAACAGTATTCATTTGGGAGTTTGGAAGTGATACTTACAATACACACTGGTTACTCTCATTTTGAACAAATGACACAAAGTATACCATATACTGATTATTTTTCATACCATTTTCCTCGTAGAGTTCACCCTTTCCCCTTCCCTTGAGCCCCTCCATCCTTTCCAAAGCACCCGCCTTTCTCTTTTTCTATCATGTCTCCATTTTACTTAATTCATATCTTGCATTTTTCATATAAAATATAACACATACAATTAAACTTTCTGTGTTTATCTTATTAAACATAACATGGGTTCTAGATCCAGGCATTTTTTTGGGCAATGATATCATTTCATTCTACTTTTGAATAAATACCACACCATTATACGCACACACATACACGCGCACACACACACACACGCACACACACACACTCATTAGTGTTAGAGACTGAACCCAGGGTATGAGAACTGAGCTACATTCTCAAAGAGTTATTTATTATGAGACTGAGTCACATCCATCACTAAGTTGCCCAGGCTGAGCACAAATGTGCCTCAGCTTCCCAGTGTGCACCACCCTGCCCAGGTTATCCCATGTTCCTGTCTGCTCATCTATGAACGGGCATCTAGGCTGTTTCCAGAACTTCACTTTGGTAAGTTTTACTGCTGTAAACATGGATATGCATGCATCAGTGTAAGATGATTACTTTAACTTTGGCTGAACAGACTCAGCAGAAGTATGGGTGGATAACATGAAATTCATATTTTTATATTTTGAGCAATCTCTATATACATATTGAATAGATGTTATATGACCCACCAACTTTATGAGAAGGTATTTTCTAATGCTGTATTTCAGAACATAAGTAGACTCAATGCTTTTGAGGACTGCTTGAAAATACCTTTTTTTTTTTTTTTTTTTTTTTGAGACAGGGTCTCACTTTGTAGTTCAGGCTGGCCCTGAGCTCAGCCTCAAACTCATATCATGGCAATCCTCCTGCCTCTGCCTCCCAAGTGCTGGGATTACAGGCGTGAGCCACCATGCCCGGCACTGTGGTATATGGTACTGATTGCTGCTGGACATGAGTCTCCAAACCCAGTATTGTATGTGGTTACCAGGGAATCGAACCCGGGTCCTTGCACTTGCAAGACAGGCGCTGGAACCACTGAGCTAAATCCCCGGACCGAAAATACCTATTGTTTATACAGGTATCCATAGTTCCTCAAGGTTACCAACGTTGCAAACAATGCATGTGTATACCACATTTAGAGACATATAGCATTATTACATTATTTGATAGGAAAAATCTTTTGAAAATGCGGGTATGTATATATAAATATGTACATATGTGTGTATGAATATATATGTAATTACATATATATAATATATATATAGTTATACTACATATATGTAATTACATATATATATATATATATGTAATTAGATTCCTGCACTTGGCTCTCAACTAAACATAAAGTTTTATATATATATCTTTAATCAATTTCTACATATAATTTCATATAACAGCTTTATAATACTGAGTAGACAACATTATTACATTGTAGCTTATATTTGTGGAATAATTTCAATATTGCCTATATGACAGATATTGAGATATTTCAAATCATCAATTATCAGGTTCCATATACTAAACATATATGTACCTCTGGAGAAATTATGTGCAATTAAATTAAATTAAAATTAAATTATGTGCATCTTGTTTGTGTTTTTGATTTTTGTTTTGTTTTTATTTTTTGAGACAGGGTCTTACTTTGTAGTTCAGGCTGGCCCTGAGCTCAGCATCAAGTTCACATCACAGAAATCTTCCTGCTTCTGCCTCCGGAGTGCTGGGATTACAGGCATGAGCCATTATGCCCGGCACTGTGGTATGTGGTACTGATTGCTGCTGGGCATGAATCTCCACGCCCTGTATTGTACGTGGTTACCGAGGATTGAACCCAGGTCATTGCGCTTGTGAGACAGGCGCCAGAACCACTGAGCTAAATCCCCGATCGTGTTTTTGATTTCTGAAACAGTCACCCTCTGCAGGACAGGCCAGCCTTGAACTGAACTCTGTAGCACGGGTTGGCCTTGAACTACTGGCAGTCCTCCTACCTTAGTCATCGAATGCTGGGATTGCAGGACAATGCCACCATGCCTGGCTCTCTGTATTTTTGTGAACATGGACTTGTTTGTGTATTCTGATTGGTTTCAATGATTTCTGACCTCTGAGTAACATTCTTGTCAATTCAATTTACCTTACATTTCTCCTGTAATTTTTGTACTCATCTTCAATTTCCTGGTCATCCATGTTTCTGCCTGAAGTATAGAGAAAGAAATGGAATGAGTAGTTACTACATTGCATAATGTAATGTAGCTTCCATTCTCCACTTAGATTCATGGTCGAATGTGCCTGGGACCAAAAGATTCATGAAAATATTTCCATATTCTAATAAAGTCAACTGCATTGATGGGCAATACTCAATGCTCTCGGACTGTATAAGAGAAATACTATCTTCCTTACCCAGGGCAGTCACATTCCTAAAGTTCTCCCACATCACATCTCTGTAGAGCTTCTTCTGCAGAGGATCCAACAAAGCCCATTCCTCCATGGTGAAGTTCACAGCCACGTCCTCAAAAGTCACTTCCTTCTAAATATCAGAAATACATTTCCAGGAGGAATGAGACTCACAATGTGAAATATCTCAAATTTACTCATAAAAGCTGAAACGAGGCTGAGTCCCACAAGTGGTTACTTCATGCCTTGGTCATTAAACACTTGTTCTCTAGTCACAAGCACTTGCACACAGGACTTTTGATGCTAGATGGCAATTTACTGCTAAAGAAACAGCAGAATGGAATACAGGTTCTCCTGGGGCCTAACCCCAGTTTTATTTCTATACTGTCTATAAGTATTATTCGTGGACAGAGTTTAAGAGATCAGGTGTGTTGTAAAAAGAACTGAGGTCAATGAGTATTTAATGAGTTGCTCTAACAGAACCTTGAAAATATGAGTATCTTCAAATTATTATCTAGGAAATAATCCCTTCCTCCTCCGGCGTATTTAGATGGCACTGTGAAACTTGATATTGGTTTCATAGACAAACTGTAATTAAACACCCAATAAAACTCATGAATCATAATTTAAAATGCCAATGAAAAATATAACAGTATTCATTGAGGAATGTCTAACAATAAAATTAGATTAAAGAAGACATATTATCTTATAGCTCACTGTCTTTCTGATGAAATACTTACCTGTTACAGAGATATAAAAATTTCCAAGGTATAGGGCCAGGGATTTAGCTCAATTGTTCTTGCATCTGCCTGGCAAGTGCAAGGTTCCGAGGTCGATCCCGGGCACCACATACCACAGTGCCAGGTGCAGTGGCTCAAGCTTGTAAACCCAGCACTCTGGAGGCAGAGGCAGGAGGATTGCTGTGAGTTCAAGGCTAGCCTGATCTACATAGTGAGCTTAGGGCCAGCCTGAACTACAAAGTGAGTTCTTGTCCCAAAAAACTAAAAAAAGGGCCAGGGATTTAGCTCAGTGGTTCTGATGTCTACCTGGCCAGTGCAAGGGCCCAAATTCAGTACCCAGTAACTGAACACCACAATTGACGGGTATGGTGACTCGTGCCTACAAGCTAAGCATTCAATAACCACATACCACAATGCTGGGCATAGTGGCTCACACCTGTAATCCCAGCACTCAGGAGGCAGAGGCAGGAGGATTGCTTGAGTTCGAGGTTGAGTTCAGGACCAGCCTGAATTACAAAGTGAGACCCTGTCTCAAAAAAAAAAAAAAAAAAAAAATTCTAAGGTGTAATATGGAAATGTTTGGATGGATAAACCAATTGGATGCTGTGTTCCTAGCCACAGAATACAACAGCCCAGGAAGAGCCTCAGGACAGGACAGTCAGCCTGAAACTGAGGACAAATGCTAAATGCTGCCAACATACTCAGAGACCACAAAAACAAGAGAAGAAACGACCATCCAGTACCTACTAGACAACACTACGACACTACAAAGACCAACCAAGGGCTAGCTGGAGTTAGGGAAAAGCTAGAACATAACAGATGGAATTCATATGTTATAGAAACCATGGAAACAACCCAAAACTCAAGCACTTGGAATCCCTGAACTGGCAACAGAAGAGAGTCCGGTAAAAATGAATTCAGAGACAATCGCTCACATAAGAAAGAGATAATGAAGTTAAGTGAAAGACATGATTACTAAATCTCTAAAAGACACAGATAAAAAAATAAGAGGAGTTGAAGAACACAACCGAATCCTAGCACAGGATAGATCCCAAAAGACATGCAGGGATCAAAAACTCCACTGCAAGCTGATACAACAGAATGAGCCAATCTGAAGGCAGCATATCAGAGAAGAGAGCTCTGAAATTGGAGATCAGGAAAGATTTCTGGAAAACAGCAAGGACCATGAAAAATCAATCCAGCAGCTGCTAGATGATACAAAAAAGAATAACATAAGAAGGTTTGGAATCAATGAAGAAACAGTAGATAGTGCAAGTGACATAAAACTGTTCATAGAAGTAATGGCAGCAATCATCCCAAGCAAGGGAAATGAACTTGACATACAAATGAGTGAAGCATACAGGACTCAAAGTGAGATCTGATTCCCAACAGGATGAAATATTGAAAGCAGTTAGAGAAAAGAAAAAAATCACATACAAAGTAAAGCCCATCAGAATCACTTTAGACCCTCAAGTCAAGGACAGCCTGGAGTTAAGTATTTCAAGCCCTAAAAGAAAACAACCTCCAACCTAGAGTGATGCCGTCTGAAAGACTTTCAAAATTTACAGAGAAATAAGATACTTCCACAACAAAGGACACCAAAGAAAGTACATGAATACCAAACAATCTGTCCAAAACATTCTAAACATTATCACAGAAAAAAACAATGTGGGCCACAACTCTTTGAGGCTCCACAGGGTGAATCTATTGGGCAAGGCAAAAAATTAAGTGGAAATGGGGGGGGGAATAAATAAAAGAGCCAACAACAGGAAAATACAACAAGGATAAGTCAATGTATATCAGATATAACCGCTAATATTAATGGCTTTGAATCACTAATCAAAGATATAGACCAGCAGAATGGATTAAGAAGCAAGACCCAAATGTATGATAAGTACTGTGAAATAGTAAGAAAATATTCAAAGGGAAAAGGAGGACAGGAATAAGTAAAGAAGGGAAAGAAAAAATTTGATGATTAAAAACAAGGAAACGAAGCTTATGTATATACGGTGTGGGGGGTTTAGGGGAACAGGGGAATGGGAAAAAATGAGAATTAAGTCTTGTCAGGTTCTCGAACAAATTCTCAATGTCAACTATGATCACAATGTATATATAAAATATATCAATAAAATCATTTTTAAAAAAAGAATTTGAAAAAAAATTCAGTGAAAGTAAAAGGATGGAAAACAATTCTCCATATGACAGGAAGCCACAAAAAAGCAGGCGTGTCTATCTTATTTGCAGACAAAGCAGATTTCAAAACAAAACTTATTAAATGCTGAATCGTAAGCTTCAAGAAAAAGAAGAGTAAGACAAATGCAAGGCCCATACAAGGAAGGAAATTATGAGAATCAGAGCAGAAATTAATGCAGTGGAGATAAGAGAATGAAACAAAATAATCAATGAACTGAAGAACTGGTTCTTTGAAAGAATAAAATTGATAGACCCTTAGCCAATCTTATGAAAAAAAAGAAAGAAAATACTCAAATCCATGCAATTAGGAATGAAAAGGGTGAAATCACAGCACATCCCACAGAAATCCAGAAGATAATCATTAACTACTTGGAGAACTTTTATTCTAGTAAGATGGTGGACAGATTCCTAGGTTGATGTGATCTACCAAAGTTGAATTAAGATATAAAAATTCTAAATACCCCAATATCAATCAATGAAATTGAAAATCTAATTAAAAGTTTATCAACAAAGAAAAGTCCAGGTTGATGGCTTCACAGCTGAATCTACAAGAAATTTGGGGAAGAGCTAATGCCACTACTTCTCAAACTCTTTAATGAAACTGAAAGGGAAGCAATACTCCCAAATTCATTCCTGAAAGCAACCATTAGCTTGATTCCAAAAGCAGATAAAGACTCAACCAGAAAAGAGAACTACAGGCCAATCTCCCCAGTGAACAGAGATGCAAAAATCCTCAATAAGACCCTAGTAACCAGAATACAGATGATAACCAAGAACATCATACACCCTGACCACACTTAATTCATCCCGGGGATGCAAGGATGGTTCAACATACATAAAGTGATAACTGTAGTTCACTATATTAACAGGTTCACAGACAAAAACATATGATCATCTCAAGAGATGCAGAAAGACTGACAAAATCCAACAGCCATTCATGATGCAAACCCACAGAAAAATGGAATAGATGGTCTTTATCTCAACTTGATAACAGCTTATTATGAAAAAAACAACAGCCACTATCACACTAAATGGTCAAAAACTAAAACCTTGCATATTAAAATCAGATACAAGACAAGGATGTCTACTACCACGACTCCTCTTCAATATAGTTCTGGAAACATTAGCCACAGCAATTAGACAATAGAAAGAAATAAAAGGAATTTAAAAAAAAGGGAAAAGAAGAAGTTAAACTATCATTATTTACTGATGATATAATACCCTATATAGGAGGTTCAAAAAACTCTGCCAAAGAACTACTAGATATAATAAACAGATTCAGTAGAGCAGGTGGAAACAAGATCAACACTCAAAAATCAACAGACTTTTTGTATACAAATAACAGACTCACTGAGAGAGAAATTGGGAAAATAATTTCTTTCATAATAACAACCCCGAAATGAAACATACAGAAATCAAACTAATGAAGGAAGAAAAAGAACTTCACTCTAAAAATTTTAGCACTTTGAAAAAAGGAATTGAAGAGGCTGTCAGAAAATGGAAAGACATCTATTGTTCTTGGGTAGGAGGAACGAATACAGTGAAAGTGTCTAAACTTCCAAAACTTCTCTACAGATTCTATGCAATCCTGATTGAAATCCCAACAGTATATTTCATAGAATGAGAAGATTTAATCCAAAAATTCACCAGGAACCAGAAGAGACCTTGATACCAAAAGAAATTCTAGGCAACAAAGACATAGCAGGGTGCATGCTACAAAGCCATCGTGATTTTAAAAAAATAACCAACCAAACAAACAAACAAAAAACAGCATGGTATTGGCAAAGAAAGAGAACCAAAGAACAAAGGAACAGAAAAGAAGATACAGGGCCAGGGAGTTAGCTCAGTGGTTCCAGCGCCTGTCTTGCAAGTGCAAGGACCCAGGTTCGATCCCTGGTAACCACATACCATACTGGGCGTGGAGACTCACGCCCAGCAGCAACCAGTACCACATACCACAGTGCCGGGAGTGGTGGCTCACGCCTGTAATCCCAGCACTCGGGAGGCAGAGGCAGGAGGATTGCTGTGATGTAAATTGGAGGCTGAGCTCAGGGCCAGCCTGAACCACAAAGCGAGACCCTGTCTCAAAAAAACCTTAAAAAAGAAAAGAAGATACAGAAACAGCTTCAGAAGTGCTAACCTCAGCTTTGACTAAGGAACCAAACACTCTCAATGGAGAAAAGATGCCATCTTTAATAAATGGTGCTGGAAAACCTGCGTTTCAACGTGCTAAAGATTAAAAGTAGACCTATATCCTTCACCATGCATTAAAGTAAAACCAAAGTGTGTTAAAGATCTAAATATTAAAAAGGAAACACTAAACCTGCTGAAAA
This sequence comes from Petromus typicus, assembly GCA_004026965.1. Classification (NCBI taxonomy): domain Eukaryota; kingdom Metazoa; phylum Chordata; class Mammalia; order Rodentia; family Petromuridae; genus Petromus; species Petromus typicus. The sequence continues at coordinate 25,344 of PVIR01017421.1, read as the reverse complement.
TAGGGTAAGTAGAACTCTTGGAGACATGGGCGCAGGGAAAGACTTTATCAAACAAAACCTCAGTAGCATGGGAACTAGCATAAAGAATCAACAACTGGGATCTGACCTTATTAAAAAGTTTCTGCACAGCAAGAGAGACCACCAACAGAGCAAAAGGACAACCTACATTGTGGGGAAAAAATTTTTACCTGCTGTTTCTCAGACAAAGGACTACTCTCTAGAATGTATAAAGGGCATTACAAAAAAAAAACAGACTCCCCAAGTATCAAGACCCAATTCAAAAACGGGCATCTGGAATGAACAGACATTTCTCAGATAAAGAAACAGAAGCAGGTGCTAAACATATGATAAAATGCTCAACATCACTGGTCATTTGAGAGATGCAGATGGAAACAACACTGAGATTCTACCTCACTCCAGAAAGAATGGCTATTGATAAATCCACCTATGACAAATGTTGGTGGCTCTGTGGGAAGAATGGAACCCTTCTCCCCTGTTGGTGGGAGGGTACACTGCTGCAACCACTGTCAATATCAGTGTGGAGATTCTGCAAAAAGCAGGATTAGAGTTCCCATTTAATCTTGGGCTTCCTGGCTGGGTATGTTTCCAAAGAATTAAAAGAATCACACTACAGTGACATATGCACATCTAAGTTTATAGACGTATAATTTATAATAGCTACATCTTGGAAACTGGCCAGAATCCCATCAAGTAGTGAATGGATAAATATGAGGTTTTTTTCCTTTTTAATAAAATTGATACTACTCAGCCATAAAGAATGATAAACTTGAGCCATTTATAACTAAATGGATGGATCTTGAGGCCATACTTATAAGTGAAATAAATACGACATAGATGTGGAAATACTAAATTATTTATCCGGTGTGAGATAAAGAAACTGTGAAAAGGCACAAAATGTATAGTGCATACTGTGAAACAGGAAGAAAATGTTCAAAGAAAGAGAAACCAAGGAGGGCAGGCTGGGGAAAGGAAAGAAGGGAAAGGAAAAATAGAAGACAACAAGAAAAAACCAGAAACAAAGCTTCTGTATACAGTAGGGAGGGGAGGAAGAGAGGGCACAGGAATGAGGAAAATACAACAATCAACCTACATCATGCACAAGTACAAATTTGCAATGATCAACGTGACCATAAGTTCTAGTTAAAAGATACAAGTAACTCAGTAATTTTGAAAAAAGAAAAGGCAGAAAATTCAATACTGACCACACATAATTGAGTACAATTCTGAGCAGTTCAGAACCCAGTTCGATCACAATGTCTCAAGTGCAGAATTAAATCCAAAACGTGATACTTGATTCAGAATCGTCATCCTGAAATTATCAGAGGCTAACACGATGAGTCACTCTAGACTTTATAAAAATAAAGATACTGCCTCAAAGTATTAAATTGATTAGGTTATGGGAGCAGTAGTAAGAGAAGACATATTACTCTCAGTTTTACTAAGTCTTCTTTCTTAACGCCTGTGATGTTTGACCTCTCAGATAGTGAGGTCATCTCTTTATGGCCACACTAAATAAAAAGTCTGACCTTGGGGACGACCTCTCTGATGTGGCCTGGTTTTTGGCCACCATCTCCATCCTCTCCTCTCACACCTTTCTCCACCTCGTCGTCTCTTTATTGACTGATCGCGCATGTGGCTGCAGACCTCACATTTCAGACTTTGCTCCTACAATATTCCTTTAATTAAAGCCCACCTCAGGAAGCATTTCAATTCTCAGAAATAGACTACAACCCAAGGACTAGAGCAATTATTTGAGATGTTATCCCTCTCCTTCTCCACTTCTTCCAAATCACATGTCCACATAGATGCCTGAGTTTAAGGATCTCTGCGGATGAAGCAGGCAGCCCCTTCCGGAAGGACTTCTCAGCATGAACACGTTTGTTTTCCTGCCTTTGCTAACACAGTAACTAACCCCCACCCCCTTTCTCTCATCATTCCAAACTGCTTTTGAACTGCTGCGCGTGAAACACAGGAGTTCACTGCCTGCTCAGCAAGCGCTCGAACACTGACTCACATCGCCAGCAAGGTGAAACGTTTTGACTTAATTTTATTTTTGGTCTTGCTGCTTGACTCAGGGTCTCATTATGTCGCGCAGGCTGGCGCTGATCTCACTAGGTAGCCCAGGGTGGGCTCTAAATCCCAGTGAAATTCCCGCCTTCGCTTCCCGGTTCTGGGACAACGGGTGCACACCTCCGTGGCTGGCGATCCCGACTCTGCATTCTCACGCCATGAATCATCACCTCTCGGGTGGCAATGTGGGCTCACACCGGACTTTATCCCTTTACTTTCGTCACAGGGCAGCACTGGCCTGACAAGCTAAGCTGTGGCCGAGACGCTGCTGTCTCCGGACATTGATAAAACAGAGGTAGGTGCCTCAGGTCTGACGGGGGGACCGATGAAACCAGGGGCCCAGCTCACCACGGCTCCCCAGCGTGGGTCCCCACTGGAGTCGGGGTCCCCCCACCACCCGCTCTCCGCACACGGAAGGAGATGCAGCCACGGGCTGGCTGCCCGACCCTGCTCTCTAGGCCGGCGGCCTGGCTGGGCACAGACAGGAGAGGGGGGCGCTGGGCGCACACAACACACCTGCCCCCAGCGGGGCGACAGGGACCGAGCGTTCACCGCGCAGAAACCACGCGCAACTGGGATTTCCAGCAGACGGCGGCGCGGGTCCGCCATTGCTCTTCCCGCCGCTTCCACCCACGCCTCTCCCGTCCCTTCCCGTCCCGATCAGGACGCCCGTCCCACAGCGTCACCATTGCGTGGCCGGAGTGTCTCCCGGGGTGCTTCTCACGCAGCCTGGAGCCAGCAGAAATCCTAAAGCGAGGGGGACTACTCGGCTGGGGCTCGCCACTGGGCTCCGAACTCGGGATTCAGGAAACAGCCCTCCTCCCTCGGCCACCCGATTGGACAGTTCATACAGCCCGCCCCCTCGACCCTGATTGGCTCCTGATCCACTGCCCGCCCTCTGAGCAGAAAATCACAACAGAAGCCAATGTGCAGCCCCTGCGGTGCAAGTGGACTGCGGGATGCTCGCCCAGGCCCTTCTTGTCCAGTTTGTCTCCTAGGACGCGGACCTCTCCCTGTTTGCCTTTAAGGAGCGTTTCCCCCAGACTTTGCAGGGCTGCTTCTGTCTTTTCGTTGTTGTCGTTTTTAAGGCCGGTCTTGCTGTGTAATTTACTCGGTTATTGAACTCACTATGGATGTAGCTCAGGCTAGTCTTAAGCTTCTGAGAGCCTCCTGCTTCGCCCTCCCCAGTCCTCAGTTAACAGAGCTTCCCTTCTGTGGTTGGGTTCGCCCGTTTTCCTGCTGCACTCAGCGGTCTCTTCCTACCTGTTGTTCTTCCGAGTGGAATCGCCAGTCTAAGCCAAAATTAATTCCCCCCAGAGCAATCATTTTGAGGGACCATCACGAGTCCAGGCAAGGACAGGACACAACGCCAAAGAGGGAGGTCTTGCTGTGCTGAGATGTGACAAATTAGGAAGAAGGACCTAAGTTTCATGGGCAAGGCTTTCTCACAGTCTTATCTCTCGATTTTCTTATCCTAAGCCAAGAAAATACATGCCAAAAAAGAGCCTTATGACTGCTGTTGCCCTTCTGAGGTTGAGGGGGTGGGAACCTAAGGGCTTCAGATCATTATATAACCCTCATCTTTTCTGAATTACTGTCAAGTTCAAGGAAGAGGCTTCTGTGCCACTAACACTAACCTCCACGAGACTGATTCTGGTGAGTTTCTGTTGGCGTTTAAATTTTACCTTATTTTGGCTAACAGCCCTTGATACGTTTTGAATTGTTTGTGCTTCAAAATATTTGTCCAGTTTTTATCAAGTTGATTCTTTAGAGATGGCTCACAGTCCAAAGTATTCTAGATCCTTCTTGCCTCTGTTGATAAATTTTTCAGTCTCACCAACAGCGGGAAAGAAACTAGACTGTGGACAGTTTTTTGCAAGGCAAACTTTACTTTTTTAGAAGGGTGCATTAACAGGTAAAGGTCGGTGTTTTAGTTACTTTTTCTGTTGCTGAGATGACTACATGGTTGCACCTATGACTACATGAGGCCTTTGGGGGACATCTAAACTCAAACTATAAAATTCTCTGCTTAGCCTCCCCAGGACTCACATATATTCCTTTACACAAAAGGTTTCCAAAGTTTTGTGGGTTTTTTTGGTTTTTTGAGACAGGGTTTCCTTTGTAGTTCAGGCTGGCCCTGAGCTCAGTCTCAAGCTCACATCACAGCAATCCTCCTGCCTCTGCCTCCCGAGTGCTGGGATTACAGGCGTGAGCCACCACGCCCGGCACTGTGGTATGTGGTACTGGTTTCTGCTGGGCGTGAGTTTCCACACCCAGTATTGTATGTGGTTACCGGGGATCAAACCCGGGTCCTTGCGCTTGCAAGACAGGCACCGGAACCAGAGAGCTAAATCCCCAGCCCCCAAAGTCTTTTAATAGTTTCAGCGTTACTGATAATCCAAGTGCCAATTCTTCTCTGGGATTTAAAGCAAACTCTTAGCTGTGAGCCCCTATATGAATGAGAGAAAGATAAACACTTTCAACATACAAGAGCACAAGATAAATATTAACATTCCAAAAGGACAGAGGGATATAAAGGAATGCTGCCACAGCAAGTCCAGAATTCAGCAGGTAAAACATTAAATCCTGTACTTCCAGGTACAGCAACCAAGGCAATTTATAGCAAGATGCGAATTCCCAAGGGCCCAGGTTTCTCTGCCCCTTTGGCACTCCCAATGGTGGGAGCTCCTATGGCTTCACTCTTGGTCCAATGTGCTCCCACTTTACAGTTTTTCTCAAATGATCTATGTTCTCAGCTTCTCCAAACTTCTGGAATCTTCACTAAACCTTCATCTTCACCCTTACAACCTCACACATTATCCTCTGTCCTGCCATGCTTTCCTCTGAAATCTGGGTGGAACCCTTCTTGATTCTACAACTCTCTCATTCGGTATGCATCTGAAACTGGCACCACATGTATGATGCCCCAGTCTGCTGCCAAGTCAGGTGGTACACAATCTTCCTTCTCTCTTGGCCACAGAGGTCAAGTGCCTAGATCCCTGATCATGCTGAAGCCAATCCTAAAGAACAAATTTTTTTGTGACAAGGTCTCGCTTTGTAGTTCAGGCTAGCCCTGAGCTCACTGTGTAGTCCAGGTGAACCTCAAATTCACAGCAATCCTCCTGCCTCTGCCTCCCAAGTGCTGGGATTATAGGTGTGAGCCACCATACCCCGCACTGTGGTATGTGGTACTGATTGCTGGTGGGCTTGAGTCACCACGTCCAGTATTGTTGTATATGGTTACGAGATCAAACTAGGGGCCTTGCACTTTCGAGGCAGGCACCGGAACCACTGAGCTAAATCTCCGGCCCAAGAACAGATTCTTTATGCCACCACCGTTATATTACGTGGTGCTCTGGGGCTCTCTTGTCAAAGTCTTTCACCTTTACCACTCTGAGGCTGTTCGTTCTGATGTTGTCCTCAGGCCATCATTTCTGTCGCCTTCTTCTGAAATACTTGCTATTTGCTTCTTTTCAGTGACTAATTTCTGAGTCTTTTCAGTGACTAATTTCTCTTCAGTCCCATCTTTTCAGGACATAACTTTACTAGAGCTTTCTTTCTAGCATGCCAAACCTACCATGTTTGAGTCGTTGTGCTGGCTCTTTGTTCTTGACTCTCCACATAAATCAGCTAAAAGCCTTCAGTAGTATCCAAGACACCACCTCAACATTAGACTGCCTCGAAATTTCTTCGGCAAGATCACTCTTTGTCCTTCATCTCTGCCTCAAGCAGTCTCTTGACATGAGCAAAATGCCGACAAACTTTCTGCCAACCCTTAACTATATCATCTGTCCAACAGTCAATGCAGTCCTTCTGCCTGCTGGGACCAAGTCCCACAGAGACAATCTCTCAGGATGCAACATGATCTTAAAGTCCAACCAAGAGCTTTATTACTCAGCTGAGGGCCATTCTTCCATGTGGAGGAAGGTAAAGGGGCGCAGTATTTAAAGGGAAAATCTATTCCACCCTCCACCTGTTACCAGGTGGTTTCTATGTAGGAGTGATTAGGTGCGTCTATAGTTAAAGTGTAGAAAAACGAATTGTTACAGAAGCCAACAGCAATGATTAGATCACTGGTTACCATAGAGTAGTCCATTTTAAAAGCATACAATCTGTGGCTGTGCGCATCAGTTAGGTATACAGTTCCCAAGGAGACAAGTTCCGGGTTCACAGGGAGGTTACAGGATACAAAGTGGAGGCTTTTATTTTTTATTTTTTTAGGTTTTTTGAGACAGGGTGTTGCTTTGTGGTTCAGGCTGGCCCTGAGCTCAGCCTCAAACTCACATCACAGCAACCTTCCTGCCTCTGCCTCCCGAGTGCTGGGATTACAGGCGTGAGCCACCACGCCCGGCACTGTGGTATGTGGTACTGGTTGCTGTTGGGCATGAGTCTCCACACCCAGTATGGTATGTGGTTACCAGGGATCGAACCCGAGTAATTGCGCTTGCAAGACAGGCGCCGGAACCACTGAGCTAACTTCCCGGCCCCAGACCTGAGGACTCTTTATCTTCGCCTCTGGGAAAAATAATCACCCCAATGGCCCCAAGTGCTGTGATGCTCGAAGGCACAACTACACCAGGACCTTCATCTACATAATTCCTCACTGATCTAGGATATAAGAACTGCTGACCTCTGAGTGACCGGTTGACCTGTTCCATTTGTTATTTCTGATGTTTCCAAACTACTGCTCTCTGAGGGACCTGTTACAGTGCCTGCTCAGAATGTACTGAATCAAAGGATGGTAAGCTGGAGTTTCAGTCTTTGCTACCCACTGTAGCATGGACAGGCCCAAACTCAGCTTCTTCTCTGTCTGTTCTCTGCCTGTTTATTGTTTTGCTGTGTACCCTCGGACTCACAGGAGACTAGAACTTACCGCAAAGGTTCTATTTACATCCTGTTACCCTGTTTCCTCCACTTAAATGATGCAGCCCTCCACACCTTTCCAACAAACTCCAAAGACCCGATCTTCTGGCACAATCCATTAGCATCATTTCCACAAGTGTCCTTAAAAATAACACATTGCTGCAGGCACAGGAGCAAAGCTGCTCCAGAGGAATGGCCCCTAGGATGTTGCTCTCTGGGAACTTGAAATACTGGTGCCCGGGGATGAAGAGATGATGCTCAAAAGCTCAAACTTCTGTTTCTCACTAACACAGCAGACCCCTGATGCAGACCATGGGAAAATGGAAGCCTCCGTGGAGGCTGGCTTCAGGACACGCAAGGGCACTGAAGTGTGCACCTGGGTGGAAAACACCGCACACGCGATCAGCATTCACTCAATGTCCCCTATGACCTTCCTTCTCCCCCAGTTTTCGTGGGGTGTGGTTTGGATAATGAAGCCTGTCCTTAGAAGCGCACCACTGTGCACAAGTATGGAGGTGGGACTGGCAGGTTTTTCTCTTGATTTTTGTTTCCATTTAGCTGGCATCTTTCAGTTAAAGCCAAGTGAAACCTTCTTTCCCCTGTAGCAAGTGCTGTTTGTTCATTTTCCCCTGATAATTAGGATGCACAATGCCTAGGGAGTGTGTGAATGAGCGCAGAACTCCAGGATTCATTGTGACTTTGTTCTCAATTTTCTTTTAAAAGTGAAAATCACTCCTTCCATCTTTAGCTCCCCCCTCTAAAAGGTTGGGAGTGGGCGACTCTCCTTTCCATTGAAGTCTGCCACCCACTCCCTTCCTCCCACCCAAGCTACCACATGACATTAGGCCAAGTTCCTCAGGAACACACTCCCAGCCACTGGGCTCAATTTATTCCTTTGAAGCTGGAGGGACGTTTATAAATCCCAGGGGCTGTCAACGTGTATTATATGTATGAACTTCCTCAGGTCACTACACAGGGGTCACCGCCACACACACCCTCCCTGCTCCCACACAATTCTCACTACAAATATTCAATCATTCTTTCAAAGAATCTTTATGTCTGTATTTCATGGCAGAATTGCTGAATGCCCGCGTATCTGCAAGTGAGGCTAAAAATCCATGATCGGCCATTGGTGACATTTCAACCCTCTAATTTGATTCTTCTTCACTTGACCACGTGGATATTTTCTGTTCTTAGTTATGATCATATAAGTTGTTGGGCCAGAAATATTATTCATAGATTTAGCAAAACACTGGATAGGCTGGGGATTTATCTCACTGGTTTTGGCGCCTGTCTTGTAAGCGCAAGGGCCCAGGTTCGATCCCCCTGTAACCACATACAATACTGTGCGTGGAGACTCACATCCATCAGCAATCAGCAGCACATACCACAGTGCCAGGCGTGGTGGCTCACGCCTGTAATCCCAGCACTTAGGAGGCAGAGGCAGGAAGATTGCCCTGAGTTTGAGGCTGAGCTCAGGGCCAGCCTGAACTACAAAGCGAGACTCTGTCTCAAAAAAACCCCCAAAAAACCAAAAACCGGATGATTCAAGCAAATGACTTGTGCTCTTATAAGAAAATGGGATGCTAGTAAAATTATGACTGCTTGTGTTTCAATCTGATACAGGGATACCTTGGTTCACAAACTTAATTCTTTCCATAATTCTGGTTACCAACCAAATTGGAAGAGAACCGAATTGAACTTCCCCCTTTAGATCAATACTGAACTTAACCACTGAATTTGATTTGCTTCCCAGCCAAATCAGTTGGTAACCAGAACTGTGAATTAGGTCTGTGAACCAAAGTACCACTCTACTGGCTCTTCAAGTGTGGCTTGTGGTATTTGCCCATGGTTCAAAGCAGGGCTAAGAATTGGACTTCATGCTGTGTGTGCCAGCATATTCCTATAGTCCTTGCAATCAGGAGCCTGAGGCAGGAGGATTGCCATACATATGAGGGCAGCCTGGGATACACTGTGGGTTAAAGAGCCTGAACTGTGTAGCAAGACATTGTCTCAAAAAAAAAAAAAAAAAAAAAAAAAAAAAAAACCCAGAAATTTCTAAAAAAGAATACTATAGAAGTTACCTATACCTATGCTACCTATATACCTATGTCCTATGTTTTACTGTGTCCAGATATTTGCATACATATTTTATTCACAGGCACTCCTTCACTTACATGTTCTTGAGACAAGGTCTTGTTGCCCAGGCAGGTAGTATAATTCTGGGCTTAACACAGGGCACTGCAGAGCTGGCAATGGAGCTCAGTGGTACGACAACTGCCTGGCAAGCTGAGGTCTTAAGTTTGAACTCTAATACCAAAACGTAAGATGGGCTTTGCCATGTAGGGTACAGAGACTGACCAAGAAGACTCGGACATTTTCCTGTGTACTGAGCCACATCCCCAGTCCTCTCTCGCTCTGAGACTGGTTCGCTGGGTTCTTAGTTGGGCTGAACTGCTTCAGCCTTCCACAGGGGTGGGATCACAAGAGTGCACCACCGGGACCAGATGGTAAAGGCTGGTACTGAGGACAAATGTGACTAGATGGGCAAGGCTAGAAAAGGAGACACGCAAACTGTGCCGATTTTGTCAATGATGCTGACACATGCTCTAAATTTCACAGAGTGACTGGACGCAGCTTCCAGGTTCCTAAGCATGTGATCTGCTGCAGATGGCCTCCATACTTCCGATGGGGTCAGCAGCTTCCTTCCCAGAGGCGTCCAGAACTCGGGATAGCCGCTGAGGTCAGGGCGCAGCACCTCCACCCTCTCGGCATCTCAGCAGCCATAACTGATGGGGCAGCTGCAGGGAAACCAGGCAGCAGAAAGCCCTGTGGAGCCCATGGGGCGACAGTTCACCAGAGGCTGTCAGGGTGAGGTTGGAGTCGCGAGGCCTGGCACTGGCACTGTCTCAGGACGTCCTGTCCAGCGGGTGGGCACAGACGTAGGTCCGCTTCTCCAAGATGCGCTTCGACACTTTCTTAATCTGCTCATCCAAGTTTCCGCTATCATCTGATAAGGCAAAGGGAGGGAGTCCTGTGCCACTGTCAAGACACTAGGAGCACTTTCCACAGAGTCACCGCCACTGTGAGGCCCCTGGGGAGTGACTCTGGGCAGCCAGTGGTGACAGAGACTGGAAAGGGCCCAAGGCTCAGTCCAGAGTAACAGAGCTCAGCCTCCTCTCCTCTGAAGCCCAGGCCTCACGGGTGGGGCTGGGAAAGGCCTGCTCAAGAAAGAGTCTATGGGAGGGGAAGCTATCTGGATACTCCTACAGCAGGTCACCATCCCACCCACCGTGCCGATGCCTGGACTGACCCGAGGCCGAGGAATACAGTGGCAGGTTGCACTCGCACTGGCAGTAAGCCCTGCCTGGATGGGGACACTGGTCAAAGCCCAGAGGGCTGTAAGGACTACACAAGACCCCTGAGTCACACCACACTCCTGCAGGGAGCGCTGCTCTCTCCAGACAAACTGAGAAGCAGCTGAGAGGCCCCACATTCTCCACGGGAACCCTGCGCCTTCTGAAAAAAATTCTGAGCTCACTCCAGCTGGCATGAGGGGCTGGAGAGGCAGGTAAAGTGCTGTCCCTCCTTGGTGACTTCCCCGGGGAAGGTAGGTATGAGGCCATAGCCATTGGGCAGACAAGTCATGGCCACCGGGAATGTGTGGAAAACTGGCCCACACTGGACTCCAGCAGATGAGGCCTAGAAACAGCACTACCCGCACAGAAGCCCGGATTCAACCCCTTCCCTCCAGCCAACCACCCGCTTACACTTGTCCAGCTGGGACAGGATGAAGAGGTTCTGGAAATAGGCTTCCGCGCAGAATGTGCTGGCCAACTCAACCTGTCAGAGCGGGGTGGGAACAGAAGCCGCTGAGTGCCCTGGAGTGACCTCTGACCTCCAAGAGCCAAGCTGTCGCCAAGCTAGCCTTGCCAGGTTCAAAAGTCACAGCCTTGGTGTCAGCACAGCCCGGACCCACACTGCTCTGTCCCCAAGATCAAGCTACTCAAGTCTCTCAGTCTTTCTCTCTTCTTAAAGTGGACATCACAATCCCAGTGTCCACAGGCAAGAGAGGGACGGTGCGCATGAAGGGCTGGCACCCGTTAGGTGGCCGGGACAGACTACCCAGGTGGAGCACAGTCCCTCTAAGGCCACAGTACAGCCCACACAGTGTGGATGCCCACATGGCCTACTGGGCAGCACCTGACATCCCAGACCCAGCAGTGCGGCTCCCAGCTCACCGAGCCCCCTCTCCCAGGCCTCCCGCTCCCAGCCACCGGTCTCATTAATGTGGCCTCAGTAATGTGCAATGGGACACACTGGCTCCACGGTCACAGAATGGCTCTGCTCCTGCCCTGGCCCAGACCTGTCAGGTCACCTGACTATCGCAGCCTGAGGTTCCTGGGTGGAGTGGGGTGGTGCTCACCTCATGGTCGTGGTCCTGCAGTCCAATGCGGATGGAGCGGCTGGCCCGGGACAGCACAGCTGTCATGCCATACAGGTTGATGAGGATATTGGCCACCCGCTTCATCACCAGCTGCTCCTCCACGATGGTCTGGGGACACAGCGGGGCATGAAGACCTAATCCTGCCCTACCGCGCTTTCCACGCCACAGCGCTGCAATCTCAGCCTCCCTGTGTCCCTCCAGCTGCTGTGGGTCTCTTTCTCTTAGGACTGAGTGACTGTCCTCGGGTAGAATGCAAGGCTGGGACAGGGCCCAGCAATATAGCTCACATCTGAGGCAGACTCGTAGTGTCTCCAATGTCACAGGTCAGTCCCTGACACCTGCCGCAGCTCCTCAAGGTCTTGCTCTAAGAACATCTCATGACTATGCCTGTGAGGATCGGCTGCGCTGCAGCCTTACGGACCCACTTACATTTCCAAAGCGCAGCAGAAGTGTCTCCACAGTCCGGCCAAAGTAGTACACGTTCTCCTCAAGCTTGGTGACGCTGTCCTGATTGGCCAGGAGACAGGACCAAGCTTGACACCGCATCCCAGGAGCCTTTCTGCCCCATCCAACACTGTGGCCCGCGGACAGGGCCCAGATGAGGCAGGCCATCAAGATGCCTCCCAGGATCCCTGTGGCGCCCTGACCCTTATCATATCCCAGGAGAGGAAGTTCTTGTGAAGCGGGTGGCTCTGCTGAGCCTACTCACCCTAAGACTAGGGTGCACAACTCCAGGGTCGCCCATCAGGCCCAGGTCCACGGTTCGGCCCAGGGAGTCCAACAGCTTCCAGGTGACAGTCTCCATGACCACAGGCACACTGCCCCCTTTCAATTCCCTGCACAAATCCCCCCACCCAGTCCTGTGAGTCCAGGGCGCCTGAGCTCTGTGCTGACTACCAGCTGGGCAACTGGCCTCCAGGTGACTCTCCCAACCAGTCAGAGAAGAGCCAACTCCCAATCAAGGATCCAAAAAACTGCAACCACAGCCTGTGTGTGGGCTCTGGCAGGAGCTGAGGGCTCTGCCCTGGTATGGAGAGAAGGATGGCAAGAAATGGGCACCTGGCCTAAGGGTGGCCTTGGAGCTGGGCACCCATGGACAGAACACACACTGTAAGACAACGGGGACACTGGGGGAAGGAAGATGAGTTCCATATTGTTGGGAGCCATGGAGTCCTAAGGCCAGGCCAGATAGGGACAAGGATGAGGTCTGAATCTTCATGACCTACAGGCTCCACCCCATGCAACCAGGTTTAGAGGGAGCCTGACAAGACCACACCCCGCACAACGGTCCATTCCACCCAGGACAGACAGACAGCCCGTTCCTCTGAGCTTTCTCAGCACAGAGCCCAAAGAGCAGGAATGGCACCTACTTCATCCTCGGAGTCAGGATAGGCCCGGCGTGCTGCAGGCCCGTGATGGCGATGAACATCCGCAGGATTTCATTGGTTCCCTGTGCCCAGCAGTGCAGAGGTCAAGGGCGAGCCCTCTGTGCCACCCCAGCAGTACCAGAGGACAGCATAGGCCACACTTCAGAAGCACTCGGGACAGAGCTGAGACCACGGGTCAGGGGAGGCACACAGGTAGGGAGGTGTCCAGAGGGCCTGGCCTCCCCCCAGGACCTGCCTCCTCTCGTGGTTAGCTAGCTTTGCATGGGGCACTCCTTTGTCTACATCTGACTCCTCAAAATGGACAGGCTTGGCAAAGTCTTCAGCAGGACACCAGTGGGTCCTCTGGAGAATGGTCTGAGCCAGCAACCTGGCATCTCCAAGAGGAAAGGTCTTTTCGTGCAGAGCAAGGCATGATGGTTAAAGGGGCCCAGGGAGGGTGCAGCCCATCTGGGGACAACCCTCCACAGCACGCCCAGGCCAATGAGGCAAGGAGGGGAGGTGGGGCACCAGCATGTGCAGAAGGGCACACAGATGGCTACAGGTCACTCACCTCCAGCAGGAGCAGGGCGCGGGTATCACGCAGCATGCGCTCGTGTGGCTGGTCCCTCATGTAGCCTGATCCCCCAAGGATCTGCAGTGCCTCGCTCACACACTGCCAGGCGCTCTCAGAGCTGAACACCTACCAAAGCCAGGTGAGGTCAGCACGAGGGGCATGCCAACCAGGCCCCACTACTGTCTGCTGGCATCCACATCAGGTGGCACTCCGGGGGCACTGGAATTACCTTCACCATGGCTGTCTCAATGGAGCAGTCTGGACACGCCGGGTGGTCCAGCATTGCTGCAGTGAGGTAGGACATGCTCTCCATCGCATACACCTTCTGAGCCATCAGTGCGAACTTCTCCTGGAGCATTCAGGGGAACATAAGTGACAAATTATGTGCCTGTGCCGAGACTCAAGTCTGCTGTCCAGGAGAGAAGCAACTGGGCTAGAAGCCGTAGGGCTCCAGGAGAATCAAACCCACTTCCATGAAAGCTGCCCCTGTCCCACTGGGCCTCGTCCAGTCTTCTTCCCAAACCACTGCCCGGAAGGCCAGGACAGGCACAGTCCCCAGGTACAGGTTTCCAGACCCCACAGGGCAAATGCAACCTCATTACCTGAATTAGCCCGAATTCACTGAGCTTCCTGTTGAACTGCTTCCTCTCACAGGCGTACTCAGCGGTCAGCTCTGAAGAAGACCAGAGTTGTTTCAAACTCTGCAAACTTTGGCCTGTCCAAAAGTCATTTCCTAATTCCATCTCCACCACCTTTCAGGCACCCTGACCACTGTGCGCTGACATGGGATGCCTCGGAGCCGGAGCCGCCACACTTCAGCACCCACGGTCCCAGCAGCGCATGTGCTCACTGCGGGCATCAGGCAGGGGCAGGAATGACGCACTCACAGATCTGAACCTCGCCCTGGTCTTACCAGTAGGCACTGGCTAAGAGCTCCACCTCCCTGACAATGTTGTCACCTGACAGGGTCATTGCGAAGATGCCATCCCACAGAGGGCACGAGGCATCCCCATCCCACAGAGGGCACCTGGAGCCAGGCACACAGAAGGTCCCAGACAGGACGGCACAGCTGATCCCATCACAGGTGCTCAGGGACACAGAGGGAGGGCGCAGCCCTGTTGCAACTTGGGACTGGGCCTCGGGGCACACGGCTGCGCTTGGGGCTCAGTTCTCAGCACCCACATGATAATGACACTACAGCCTGCCCCCCAGAGCCCACATGCCAAGCCCCACGGAGCCCAAGTCTCCAAGTGTGTCCCCACTTGTGACCCGATCCCACGGCCCAGGAAGGGCTCAGACCTGCCAGACTCTAGCTGAGGGCACCAGCCAGACCCACCCACCCGGGAGGCCTGTGCACTGACTCAGATTTCTCACCACCCAGAGGGAAGTACGTCAGCCAGCGCCTTGGACGACCACCTCGCCACAAAGCCTAATGTGCTGGGGTGGGGGGACCTCTCCTGAGGGTCTCCCTCTCCATGGTCACAATGGCAACAATGGTTATGAGGTTTAACGTCACAGATGGGAGAATCCCAGCTGCCCTGATGGGCAGAACAGGGTCATATGGTACCACAGGGTCTGTACTGCAGCCAACCCCACTGCTCACCAAGCTGCAGCCTCCTGGGAGACAATGTCTTGGGAGGAGCAGAGCAGGGCCCTTCTGGCCTCTGTCAGCCTCATGCTCCCCTCCCTTCTCTGTCCACCCAATGGTGGCCGCAGAGGGCACACCAGGTGCAGGACAGCACGGCAGGGCCCGACTTACCTACCAATCAGTTTCCTGAGCATCCCGGCCACGATGCTGCCCAGGCTGAACCTCCCACTGTTGAGGACATCCACGGCCACCTGCAGGGACGGCACAACTCAGGGATCCTGATGAAGACAGGGGGCATGCTCCCCACCACACCTGGATATTTTCCCAAAAACATTTCTTGAAAATGCAGGAAGCATTTAG
Organism: Petromus typicus; assembly: GCA_004026965.1. NCBI lineage: Eukaryota > Metazoa > Chordata > Mammalia > Rodentia > Petromuridae > Petromus > Petromus typicus. The sequence continues at coordinate 10,054 of PVIR01017421.1, read as the reverse complement.
AGAATGCTGCCTGGAGAAAACACAAGCCCACAGAAGCAGGTGGGACAGTCGTGCTGGGGCTCCAGCCACCGCACAGCCCGCTCGCTCCATCCCAAAGGCTAAAGGCGCTGGTTCCTCTCAGCGAAGGGAGCAGAAACGTGCACTGCGCAGTACGCACCGCCAGCTCTGCGAGCTGTGCACAGGTCTCTATAGGACTTCGGGCTCAGAAGCCAGACTCACAAAGACCCCCAGGCTCAGTGGGGACGGACTTCCCTGAGGACCCACCACCAGGACCTGCCCAACACCTGCGGCAGGTGACTATGCCTGCCTGATAGCTTGGTCATTGATTCGCTGTTTTCCCCACCCTTCTGCTGACAATGCAGATGCCCCATGGTGTATAGGGAACAAAGGTGTCTGGGGTGTTGGAGGCTGCCCTGCCCACCACGGAGAGTGCCAGAGCAGAATGTCAGTGACTTGCCCCGGCCAGTACATGAGTCCCAGCCCCATGGAGACCCCTGGCATCAGGAGGGGACCAGCCTCAGCTTCCCAGAGGAGACACAGAGCTGTGCTCAGGCGGGCGTTGAGGAAGAGTCTCTAGCAGAGGGCACTTCTTAGTGCTGGGCCTGACATGTTCCAGCCCAGAGGCCGGGCTGGAGAGAAAGACGTGGCCAGAAGACCCCACTTCAGCCGCACTTTCGCTTCCCAGGAAGGCCTGGCTGGATGTGAGGTGGGCTAAGAAAACAGATCCCAAAACCGGAGTCTGTGCTTATTGGCCACTGACCAGAAGGGGTAATCTTTCAGACTCAGGGGAAGCCAGCAGGTCCCCAGGGGTTGGGCATGTCACGCACAGTGTGAGAGGCCATGTTACCCGGAACCAGGACGCCCAGACCACCCTCCCCGGGTTGAACACCCCCCACTCCTTGCACATCACACGGCTCTTCCAGCTGTGGGCAAAACTGGATTCTTCTGCCTGGATTCCCAACCCAGCTTTCAAAAGCCAGCCCAGCCCTTTCAAAGTTATTGTTAATCTCATTTAAAGGAAAAAAAAAAAAAGCAGGAAAACCAGCGGACTCTGAGCCTCACTCCCTGCAGAGTCCTATCTAAAGAGGGACCCTGGCCCTGTGGTCAGTCTCTCTGACCCTGGCAACCCTCACCAGCCTCAACACTGCAGTCATCACACAGAGTGGCAGGCTAGTGACCAAGTGACTGCACCCACCCACTCTCCCCCACACTCCACATCCTGGTCCCCGCCCAGACCCTGCCTGCCCAGACCCTAGTGATACCTCTTTGTACGCACAATGTTTTTTAGCTTCTATATATGAGAACAAATTGTGTTACTGTCTTTGTGTCTAGCTGATTCTACTGGATCCAATGTCAATAGTTACAGTCACTTTCCTGCAAACAATAGCACTTTTCAATGACTAAATAATCCTCCACGGGGCACACAGACACCACTGCTTTACTCGTCTGATGGACACCAAGGGGGGTTCCACTTCTTGGCTATTGCTCGTAGTGCTGCAAAAACACACGTACAGGCCATGAATTTAGTTCAGTGACAAAGGGCCAGCCTCACATGTGTGAGGTCCTGAGTTCCATTCCCAGGACCAAAAAAAAAGCAAGAAAGAAACAGGTATGAAGGGGGTTGGCTCTTCAGGATGCTGGCTTCTCTTTCTATGGACAGACAGACACCCAGCACAGGACAGCTGGATTACACGGTAGTTCTATTCTTAGTCTTTTGAGGATCCCCCCACCCCCTGCTATTCCATGGCACACTAGCCTTCTCCACACCTGGGTGGGTCCTCAGCTGTTTTACCACAAGAGTGCTTTCCATGTTTACAACCACGTTCTAGATCTCAGATTCCCCAAAGGAAGATTCAGCAGCTGCTTCCTGTTACTTGTGTTTCTGCTGATCAGGGAGAACAACGCTCACTTTCACTTCACCTCAGCCTAACTGTTCTCACCTGGCCTATTACTGTTTCACGATCTCAGAAGTCAATCACAAGTATCCTTCTCTTTAGTATTTAGGCTAACTGGCAGTAACCTCACTGGGAACCACAGAGAATTTCAGAAATAAATTTTCCTTTGCATGGCAAAACAAGTCATTTGGGGTGGGGATTTACCTCAGTGGATCTGGCATCTGCCTTGCAAGCACAAGGACCCACATTTGACCCCTAGTAACCACATACAACAATACTAGGTGTGGTGATTCACTCCTTTAATTCCAGCACTCAGAAGGCAGGGGCAGGATGATTGCTGCGAGTTGGAGGCTTGGTTGGGCTTTATACATGGGTGACATGAAGTCACTGGTCTCTTCCCCCTACGAGCTCAGGGCCAGCCTGAACTACAAAAGTGAGACCTTGTCTCAAAAAACAAAAAACAACAGTCATTTTTTACCAATCAAAATAACAACAGTTCAAATCATACAGCCTGGGGCTTCGGGATGAAACTCCACTGCAGAGCTCTTCCCTACTATGCACAAGTTCAGTTCTGGCTTTTGTCTCTTTTTTTATATGAGGGACTGAATCAAGAACCTTTGCACTGAGCTATCTCAGCTCCTTTTTGAAATTTAATTTTTTTTTGTTTTTTTTTTGACAAAGAGTCTCACTCTGTAGCGCAGGCTGGCCTCAAACTACTGGCAATCCTTCTGCCTGAGCCTCCCAGAGCTTATCTAAGAAGTTATTTTTTATTTTGAGACAAGACCATTCTGCCCAGGTTGGCTTCAACTTGTGATCCTCTTGCCTCAGCCATCCAGAGTGCTAGGGTTATAAGTAGGCGGGCAGTAGGAAGCGCATGTGGCTACCTGATTTCATGAAAATGAGCTATCTTCCTCTCTGCCCGCAGACAATTGGCAACGTGGCTCAAGAATATAAAGACAGTGAGGCCCGTGACCCAGACACTTCCCAGGTGTCCAATTCATAGAATCAGATAAGTGGGACCAGGTGCCCACCAGGAACACTGCACAGCATTCACGTGGGGTTCGCAGGAAACTCACCTTGAAGCCACCTCCAACTTCTCCGAGGACATTTACAACAGGCACCTTGGTGTTTTCAAAATGGACTTCACAAACTGAAACAGAAAATTTAAGGCCTTATCTACTCACGCAAACTGCTCTGCTCTACAACAGGCACACCATCCACTCATCCGTCACTCACGCGTTCACCATCAGGACAGACAGTACCGAGAGGCACAGATGTCTCTGGGGAGCTCACACGTGGGTCAAGGAGGCTGAGTGAAGTACACGAAGTGAGCAGGGTGGTCTGCGCTATGGGTGAATACACAGAGAACAGGGATGGAAGGGGATGGCTGGGTAATGGCCGCACTAAGGGCAGGGCCAGCCTGCTAAGGGAAGGCCTACAAGTTTAAAGGACAAGAAGAGTGGAGCAGGCAAGTTCACGCACAAGCACTTTCAGAGGCTGCAGGTGGACAGGTTTCTTGGTTCCTTGGTTCCTGACTCTAACAAAACCTTGTCCCATGCACTTTGGAGGGGCAGTAGCCATGTCCCCCAACCAGCCAGGTTGGTCAAGGAAGCCCACAACTCAACGACAGCAGAGGCCTTGGGGTGTATACCATCTGGCAATAAGTCAAACCCACAGCAACTCGAGCCAAGCCACGGCCTGCAGCGGCCAGTCCAGCACTCAAGGCCTGTGAGAAAGGAAGCACGCCTTTCTGGACTGGCTCTGGTATCAGTCAGGCTGGCAGCAACCCCAAAGTGAGACGTGCACCAAAGGCAAGGCCATCTGTGAGAAGCGCAGGGGCTGATGGGGTGCAGCAGCATCTGTGCTATTCCCTGAAATAAGAGGTGTTCTCACGTCCCCTACATCAACATGGCACCTGCTGGGTATCTGCACCACAGGAAAGGGGTTGGAGACAGGGAAGGTTGGGGCTCAAAGAGAACCAGACCAGTGTGGCAAGCTGGGCCTCCTGACCATGGGGTGCAGAACTGCAGCCACACAGAAGAGCATGAAGTCACCAGTCTGGCTGTGGGACCAGGGCCAAGGCAGCAGCCTAAGACCGATACCCGACCTCACCCTCTGCCCTCACCCTGTGCCACCTGACCTTCTCACTGGGGACTCTGCACGGACCCAGGGTACCACCCACCAGACCTCCCAGAGGCTCCAGTCCCAGGCCCTGCACTCTCTCCTTGGGGAATTTCAGGCTCCTCCTGAGCACATAGTCTCAGTGCCTCACCTCCCTCAGCTACCACACTGTGGAGACCTCACGGGGCAGTACTGGTCAGTGGTCATACTCAGGACAGCACCTGGGGCTGAACACTGCCACAGACACATAACATGTTGCTCAAGGCCCTGCACCTCCCGCACTGAGCAAACTACAAAGCAGAGGACCACACAAGCTTGTTCACAGCCACACAGGAGAGCTTGGGGCCTCTGTCCCTCTCCCTCCAGCCAAGTGGGGTGTGCAATAAAACCTCCCCCAGAAGGTAAAGTCCCTAAAACCCAGGACATGCACAGTGGGTCCAGAGGTGCCTCAGGATGGACACCTGAGACCGGAAGTAGGAGACTCCAGGGCCACAGCACTATGAAGACCCCAGGGTAGCACCAAGAAAACAGAGGATAACGAATGGACACCTGTGTCCTGTGAACTCCATGCTCCCAGAATCTCAGGAGAACGGGAGCATGACGTACACAGAGGTTCCGACAGCAGAGGGGAGGCCTGTCATAGGACAGTGATCCATGACACTGGACGTCCTGCTACTGTGAGGTCCACTGCCAGCCTCACCCCAAGCTGGACAGGTCTAGCAGCATCGGGCCCCTCGGAGTCACCAAAGTTCAACTCTCTGAATGGAGTACAGCCCACAACTGTCTAATGTGTATGTTAATTTCCAGGAACTCCTGGGTATTACCAGAGAATCGCAGGTGGCACCTCTGACTGGACTTTGCCAAAATGCTGAACTGAAACCAGAAGGTTTTATCCTCACCATATCTTGATATGTGGACAGTGAAGAATCGATCTGTCCCTGACCCACATGCAATTGTGCAAGTGCACAGACACACACACACACTTACTGTTGGAGCCCCGAAGACCTAACTTGTCTTCTGATTTCCCATTAGTGACTCCACCAAAGTCTCTTTCTACTATGAACGCTGTGATTCTGTCCTTCACAGAGCCGTCAGAATCAACCACTTCGGTCTTTGCGAAGACGGTGAAAATCTGAGCCAGTCCCCCGTTGGTGATCCAGACCTGAGCAGGGAGACCACAGGGGCGCTGGAGACACTGCATGGCTGTCTCTATCCTGCCAGCCTCCTTCCCGAGATTAAGGCTGTACCTTGGAGCCATTGAGGACATAGTGCGTCTCATCTTCGCTCAGCATGGCTCTGGTGCGGATGGAGGCAGCGTCGTTCCTGCTGCAGAGGGAGATGCAGTGTGGGGGAGAACCACATGGGAATGAGGAAGGACGGACCTGGAGCCTGGACATGGAGGTGACCAGATGCAGCTGCTGGCAGCTTTCAGATACAGGGTCAGAGAAGGTCACCCTGCCTTCCCAGGTACAGGACATCTGTCCTCCATCACTCTGCAGTCAACAGCTTATCAGTAGAGATCACATTCCAGGGAGACCCATCAAGATGCAAACAGGGGGCAGGTGGATCGGCCATCTCTGCTTTAACACAAGGCGGTAAAGGCAGAGGTGGAAACGGCTCAGGTCTAGCCTACTGCAGGAGAACCGGGATCCTCGTGGGCTTATCTGAGCAGCTGCAAGATGTTTGGGTGTCATAGGAGGTGACCAGTTCTGGTCCCCATCTGAGTGGTCATAAAGACAGACTTCTAGCCGCAGCTAAGTCTTCCCCAACCCTGCTCCCTCCAGCTGTGACCCTGAGCTGATCTACCAGCCTCTCCTACCCTGGAAATGAGGCCCGTTCCCCATCCTACCGGCTCTGCCACATGCCATAGGGATGGAAACCACAGAAATAGGCGGACAGATGTGCCCTTCAGTCTTCTGCACATTTTTACATCTCCCTGGACAGACAGCCGGCAAGAAGGGGCTTCACGCTGACTGTAAGATTTGCGGCCAGTAACAGACACAAGACAACCGCTCCACACAGACAAGCTCTCTCCCGGAGACAGTCTGCAGAGGGAGACCCACCTGGCAGGCTCTGTGAGGCAGAAGGCAGCGACGTGCTCCCCTGACGCCAGCCTGGGCAAGTATCTGGCCTTCTGCTCCTCTGTGCCAACCAAGACGATCCCCTAAACCAAACACACAAAGACTAACATCTCACATGGGCTGGGACGTGAAGAGAGTGGAGATGTGCTCATTCAACATCGCCTGTCAGGCTTAGCATTTACTTCATTCAAGAGGACACAGCAGGAGCCCAGGGCTGCTGGCCTCAGGGAGCACTGCGGGAGGGGCCGGGCCATGTGCCCGCCAGGCAGCAGCCTGCACAGCCAGCAGAGCTCCAGGCTCATTCATCACATTCACCTAACATCTCCCCGGCCAGCTTGGAGGTCTCAGACAAGGACTGTCTCTGCTGGGACCATACCCTGCCTGCTGCAAGCCGGGGATGCCCTTCCCAGGCAGGTGATCTGGAGGATAAGTGTGAAGACACAGATGCTACAACTATGTCCTGTAAGAGACGGAGCCGGTCCAGGTCACAGCAGCCTCCACTTGCTGCCAAATGACTGTGGTGATGGTGGGTGTTACCGGGGTTAGGGGGGGCCGTATGGGGCTCTTTTGGCTCTGAACTCTACACTGAGGAGAAGTAGCCATGATCGGAGGCCTCCCAAACTGTGTACTCTGTCCTGATATGCTCTGAGTCTGGGGAGAGGGAGGCTCGTGTTGAGACAGCAGGGGAACAGCTCTGATGTCTGGTGTGAGGAGGTGCCTCAGACCTGGGCCTTGAAAGATGGGCTGAATATGTTGGGGACGTGAAGGGGATTCAGTGCCAAGGGACAGTGTGAGCCAAGGGTGATTGCACATATGGGTCCAGTGCAGTGCAGAGCTGGGAGAGCAGCTGGGCCTCTGAGCCATTCCCATGGCATGATCAAAGCCCCACCTCCTGCCATGTTCAGATAGCTGCCAACAGAAACCCTGCACAACAGACCTTGAGGCCAAGTGCCTGGTGCGCCGCCAGGGTCACAGCAATGGATCCGTCCAGGCTAATGATCTCTCCCAGCCGAGTGCTCATGGTGTTAGAAAGGCCCAGGCCACCTAGGAGAGACGGGGCAGCATCAGGCATGCCAGCCTAACTCCTGCTAGAAAGCAAACAGTGTACCATTTTCCCTACTAATCCAGTAAGAGCACATAACCATTTAAAAGAAAACAAAAATTGTCCTTAATCCTATCACAAAAGCATTTTTATGGACAGCCTCTCAGACTTTAGATGAACAAATACAATGACACCTCTACACACAACAAACCCCTGCATTAGGAAAGGGAGCCTTCTGCCAGTCGCAGACCCTGCTGGAATCCTCTTTCTTGTTTAAATAGAACTTAGCAGACTACAGGGCAACTGAGTACATCCAGATAGCACCACATGTTCCCTGAGGCTGAAAACTGCCTTACAGGGACGGACAGCAATTTAGCTGAGCGGTACGGTGTCGGGCTGGTAAGTATAAGGTCCTGAGTTCAATCCCTGGTAGCAGAAAACAAAACAAAGAAACCAACAAAACTGCCTTTCAAAGCCAGGTATGGTTTGCATATCTGAAAACCCTGTACTCCGGAGGCTGAGGCAGGACTGTGAGTTCAGGGGCAGCATGCAATACACAGCGAGACTGTCTCAAAAAAACCAAACAAACCCACAACCAAAAACCCTCCTTTGGCGTGTATCACCTCTGAAGAGCCCGCAGACAAAGGTCCATCCACACACACAGGGACAGTAGCATAAGTGCAAGGTGCCTAGCTGCTCTTGTAATACCCTGAGTTTTCTCTGCAAAAACATAAATCCTTTCCCTTTTGGCATATAGGGAGGATCCTGGGGGACACAAGCCCACAGGGACAGAGACTGGGAAAATCCAAAAGCATGAAGAAGCGGCACCAGCCAAAGAGAACCCAGGCACCACGGACTCCAGCACAGTGGCTTCCACCAGCCTTCAGGATTCTCTGCCCTCAAAAGACCCCCAAACTCTGCAGGCCTGACTCTAGAGGCTCCTACTGGGCCTTGTTGCTACTATTCCATCACTGTCAGCAGAGCAGAGCCATCCTGACCCCACACCTCCCTTCCCCTCTCACTCAGCACTCCTCCAGCTTAGGAGTCTGAATCCTGGTTCCAGGTGGCAGGGATAGCCTGTAGGTGTTTCCACGTGGACACTCAGGGTGTCCATAGACACAGACATCAACACTATGTGGCCCCATAGGGCCAGCAGCCTGGTGAGTCAGGTAAGGTCTGCTGCAGGGGCAGGACAAACTCTCACACACACTCAAGACAGGGAAGAAGACACAGTAAGGACACACAAACACACTCCACCTGATCCATGAACTGCAGACGGAAGCCACCACCTGCTCATCAGCCTTTAGTCTTTCCCTGGCCCAGCAATGGGCTGTGTCACAAAGGACTTACTCTACAGACTTGCCCCAGCCTCCAAACACATGGAAAGGAAGCCCTACTTCAGCCCCAGGAGACAGACCAGGCTGGGCGACAGAAGTGCAAGGAAATCTCCCAGCTGCTATGGCTCGCTGAGCAGGACCCACAAGGTTCTTCAGCAACTGGGAACCGTCCCCAAACAGCCCATCTTCTGAGAAGGACCAGCAGCAGCCAGAAGCGCGCAGTGCCTGCAGCAAGTCTGCACCTCCACACCCTCTGCTCACCATGGCAGAGGCAGCCCCCAGGACTGGGAGGGCAGTGAAAGCTACAGGGCCCAGAGCCTCTCACTTCTCTGCACGCTGTGGGTGTTCTGCATCCGGAGGCTGTCCTTCCAGGTGAACAGCAGCTACTTAGGGACAGAAGGACGTCTTCTGCAGGGGGACCAGCCCAGCCCGACTCCATGGCTCACCATATTCTTCTGGGACCTGCATCCCAAAAAGGCCCAGGCTTTTCAGCTTCTCCAAAGTGTCATCTGGAATTTTCCCCTCCCGGTCAATTTTTCCAGAGTCCACTGACAAAAAGAAAAAGAAAGAAAAAGTCTCATTCAGGCAAACAGAAGTAAGCTGTGTGAAAACAAATGCAGTAGAAAGATGCAATCATTTCTGTTTAGCATCCTGGTGCCAAACATTTCTCAAAACTGGAAATTGTCTGCATGTGTTTGATTTTACATAATTATCCCAGCAACAATGGAGCTGGGGATTTAGCTCAATGGTTCTGGCACCTGCTTTGTCAGCAGAAGGTCGGTACAAAAAAGAAAAAAGAACTGTACTTTTTTAGTCTTGGTGGGGTTCTGTTTCCTTACCTAGATGCTTTCACTGTGCAAATGTCAACCAATAACAGTGATGAGAGGTAGTTTACTGAAACCGTACGCAATTGGAGTCTCACAAAATTACTAGTATGTTCTACAAAATGAGAAACAGCACAAAACTCCCAGGACTGAATGGAATGTCAGGCTGTGCGGGTACAAAGTGTGCACAGACCAAATGCCAATGATTAGGTGGAGAAACACTAGGTATAACCATACAAAAACAGTCTTCAGCACTGAAAATGAAGAAACAATTGATACGGGTTACATGAAAGAAACCCAAAACTGTTCCAAAAGAGCTAAACAAGAACACACAACTTAGGAATCTATTTCAGTAAAATTCCAGAAAACATAATGGACTCCAACAAAAATCAAATCAGTGGTTAGCTGGGGACAGGAGGAACAAAGGTGTAGGCTGTACTGTCTAGGGGGAGGGCATACGTTCATCAACTCATGTGTGGGAATGGTTCCTGAGAGCACAACTTATACATGTACAATTTATTTAAATTACTTATAAATCAACAGAGCTTACAGGAACTGACAAATCAGAGGACAGGAACAAGGGGCTAAGGAAATAAAGATGGGTTAAAAACACAAAGATATGTTGGCGCATGCCTATAATGCCAGAACTCCAGATAGCAGAGAAAGAAGGATCACAAATTCAAGCCCTGCCTGGGCAGCTTAGTACTTGGTGAGATCCTACCTGCTTTGAGATTTCAATTTTTTTTTTTTTTTT
>PVIR01017420.1:0-34977 GCA_004026965.1 Petromus typicus | reverse complement strand
AACTTAATTCTCATTTTTTCCCATAGCCCCACCCACCCTACCACCCCCCCCATATATATAAAATTTGTTTCCTTACTTTTTTGTTACAATCTCAACATTGTCCCCTTTCACCTTATTTTACATTGAGCATTTTCTATTTCACAATATATAACATACAATGCTAGGACTCATTTACATCTTCATTTTCTCATACCAGAGATAGGTGCATTTCTTGTATACAGCATATTGTTAGATCTTGCTTCTTAATCCATTTTGCCAATCTGTGTCTTTAATTGCCAAATCGAGGCCATTGACAGTAATGGTTATAACTGATATGTACTATTTTAGACCTGTCATAATGTTTTCCTGTTCTTGGCTCTTATTATTTGCTTTTGTCCTTTTCTGTTCAGTTTCTTGCCTTGCCCGATGAGTTCGCTCTGCTAGTTCTCATGGGACTGTGACATTCATTGACTTTTTCTAGGATACTGTTTAGAATTCGTTGGAGTACAGGTTTAGTATTTGTGAAGTTTCTCAGATTTTTTTTGCAATGGAAGTATCTTATATCACTATCCATTTTGACAGATAGTTTTGCAGAATACGTCAATCTAGGTTGAAGATTGTTCTCTTTTAGGGCTTGAAATATTTCACTCCAGGCTTTTCTTGAGTATTTGTGTTGAAGTCTGCTCTGATTTTCATGGGCTTTCCCTTGTATGTGACTTGTTTCTTTTCTTTTATTGCTTTCAATATTATATTCTTTTATTTGGTTTTTGGAACCTTAATAACTATATGCCTATGTGTAGATGTTTTTAAATCATGGCCATTTGGAGTGCTATATATCTCAATTATTTGTATGCCAATTTTTTTTTCTTTTTCCTGTGAAGCTTTCTGCCATTACTTCTATGAAGTGTTGTTATATAATTTGCACTATCTCCTGTTTCTTCACTTACTCTAGTCAGTTTTATGTTATTCTTCTTTGCATTATCTAGCCACTACTGGGTGATTTCTCATGGTCCCTTGCTACATAGTACAAATAGTATATAAGTCATTCCTTTCCTGGTCACTAACAGCAATCCTATCTTCCATTTCTGGTATTTGCCCTTCACATTCATTCATTCTATTTCATAAACTTTAATTGGAGATTTTAATCTCCTAGAAATGTTTTTGAAGCTGTTTAACAGATTCCATTACTTTCATAAACAGATTCCATCATGTTCCCAATCTCTTCTTTAGTGTTGTTAATTTTATCTTTCACTATAGACACTATCTCTGTTGTTATCTGAGAAATTATTTCTGATTTTATATTTATTAGATCCTTTTTTGTTATCAACTTAGAATTCCTAGTGACTGAGTTTTGGTTTGTTCCATGTCATTTTTCCTAGTTTCCTTTTTGGTAATAATCTGGGTTATTTGAATTTAAATTTTTTCTCATTTATATTTTTTGGTGGTGTTTGTAGTTTAATTCCTAGGTTGCTGTCTAGGCAACGGTTATTACATGTATCTTTTGTCTTAATAATTAGAACCCTTAAGAGTTAGCTACTTCCTGGGTTATTCTTCTGGATCTAAAATGGTCCTTAAAGCAATCTCAGTTATGTTACACCTGAAAGGTACTTAAATTGAACAATCACATCACATTGGTCAAAATAATACAATCAGTATCATAAACTGTATCAAACATAATGGAGGACATAGCAAACTGGCAATGACTAGTCTCATATCTTTAACCTCATTAGCTAGATCTGTGACCATATGCCAAAATTTAGAATCAGACATATGTTTACAGTATATCTTCATATACTTCAGTATATTTTCAATGTAGTGGCATCACTATTTGTGCATGAAGCTTTTAGGCAAATGTGGAAGTAGAGAGACAAAAGGAGATAAAAAGCTTAGACATAGGGACAGAGGACATGTAAAGATCATACAAATTCCCCAAAAAACTGATACAGGTTACATAACAAAAGAGACAGAAGGGGGAAATACAAAACAGAACAAACTAACTAGGGTAGGACAATTAGAAACTGAATTTGCATTCTTATAATAGTACAAAAGGAGCAGAAAGTAGGGAGGACTGAGGTGCACAAACTTCAAAGAACTGGTACTGATCAAAGGAAAAGAGAGGATGAAGAAAAAAAAAGAATAGGGGTACTCAGCAACAATAGGCAAACAGGAAACTATTTTTGCTCTTCTATAAAAATAAGAGCAGTTGAGAGAAGAAAGAAACTGAACTTGGACAGACTCAGCTAGAAGAAAGTAGAGAAATAAAGAACAAAAGAGAGGGCAGAAAATAGAAAAATAAAAAATAACCAAAGACAATACCAAAAGGACCCTTCAAGCATTGACCAGCTATCTCCTACAGACAATATGGGCAGTAGCACACAGATTAGAGTTGACTAGTCACATCGAAACAGGTGTAGTCTACTGGAATTCAATCTGGGTTCTGAATTCAGTGGCTGATTTGAGTTCTCTGACCTCCTGCAGGTTTGAACTCTGCAAGTTTCTTCTGTAGGTACAAGCCACCCATTCCATGAAACAAGTTGAAGGACCTATAGATGGTATTGGCTCCACAAATTCATCAACAATTATAGTCAACAAGTTTTCTTCACTCTCGCAGGGGGTGCTTTTATGATGTAAAGGGGCACAGTGGAGGGTCCAAGTGTGGTGGTCTGGCATACAACACCATGCCCTGATGTTCTTGTCGGGCATTGTTCCAGCCCTTAATAGTGGTTTGTATGGCCCCTAGTGCCTTTGCCATGCAGATCTTATCCCATTACAATGCAGCCCCTGGTGACTGACACAGATCATCTGTCCATGGAGGCAGTGGGCAGAACTTCCTTACTGACTGGGGCCAATCCTCCTTGCATCGGTCCTCCTGGAGCCAATTCATATATGCTAATAACAGCAGCTGCTGCAGTCTATTTGTCCACTACTCTGTACCACTAGAGTATTTCTCCATGGAGGCATCTGGGTCTTTAGAAGATAACAGGCATCTGCAGGTTCGGCAGGTATTCCTTCACTGCAAGTTTGGCTCTAGGAGAGAATGCTACTTGATACTTCTCTCCTCTTCTTTAAAGTCTTTCTATTTACTCTCTTTGTAGGCTTTGATTCTTGCCTCAAATCTTTCCTGGAACTACTTGCCTCCTTCTTTTCCTCCTCAGGAAATAGAAATATTCCAGTGTGAGACACCAAATTTCAGATAGGGTCTTTCCCTACAGCTCACCACTCTGCCATCTTCCCAGAAGTCCTCTGTCTTTCAATTTTTTTTTTTTTTAATTTGCTAAATAGAAAGCTGAAGAGAACTCAGCTAGCTGGTCCTTGTTTTGGGGGCTATATTTGTTAATCAGTATATGACCTTAAGTTATGGTCACATGACATTATCTCCAAGATCAAATTTAGATTTTTATGGAAAATAAAACTGAATATGATTTAGAGACCCTAAGAAAAATACACAACATTTTTACTAACCTAAAATTAAATATGAAAGTTTTTTATAATGATAAATGAAATTATAATTTAAAATTTTCAAAGGGGATCAGAGATATGAAAATTGTGATTTCTTTTGTAAATTTTACAAAAATATATGATGAAGTAATCACATTATTAGGGCTCCTCCCAGAAACTCAGATGGAGATTACACTAGTGAAAACTGGCATATAAATAGATACAATGGCCAAAGGAACATGACAGAGTTCAAAAATAAACCTATGAATTTATGGTCAACTGCTTTTTAACAAAGGTGCTAAGAACATACAGCAGCAAAAGGACAATTTCATCAATAAACCACTTAGGTGCTGAAAAATTTGAATATCTACAATATAAAGAAAGAAATTGGATACTTATTCTACAATATATGCAAAACTCAACTCAAAATGAATTAAAGACATACATGAAAGACCTAAAGCTATAAAATTACCAAAAGACAATACAGGAGAGCTCAAGAACATTGGTTGAGGCAATAATTTATTTGTTGTCACCCAGAAATCACAGGCAATGAAAGGAAAAATATATTCCTGGGATTGCATTAAACTAAAAACCTTAAAGACTTTTGTTTATTTATTTCACAATAAAACTACTTCTTTTACTTCTGTAGAATAAAGCTTCATTTGTGGAGAGTGAGAAATAAATGCATAACCATGCTGAAAATGTAAGGAAGGTTAATATACACAATATACTTAATACTGAGTACTTTGCTTAGAACTTAGTCCCTAAAATTATCATTTCACTGGATGCAAAAATAAATAGCTCTCTAGTTTATTTTTGTCTGTGCTTTCAGTCTTTTCTTTTATCCCTCTACCTATATGTAATTCTGAAATTTTCTTTTCCCTATCTGGTTTATGTATATTTTTCCTTGTGTTTTATTTCCTGGTTTTTTAGTTCTCTCTTTTTTTTCATTCTCCAATCTCTTTCTACCCACTTTGTTTCTAATTCCTATCATTTTAATCCATTCAAGTAGAGGCAGAGCTGCCTTGTCTTTTCTAGCCTGATATTCATATCTTTGAAACCTACAGATGCTGGGAAAGACCACGAATCTGGAAAAGAAATGCAGACATGTTATGTTTTACTCACCACATGGAATTTCAGGGTGACCTTGCCTAACCACCAAGCATGATTTATGAAATACAGGCAATGATGAAATTGATGGCAGGAAAATCTCCTGCACAGTGAGAGGCAACAGCATGATCAATGGGCCCACAATGATGGATAGCTCTTCTCCCACTCTCAGTCCATGAATTTTGGCTCAAGGGTTTCTCTCTAGCAAAGATTTAGTTGTCTTACAGATAAGATAGCAACATTCTATGAGCTACTAAGCTATGGGTTTATTGCTCGTTGAGAGATAACAACCTAATTACTTAGTAAAGCAAATTATTAACAATATTATAGGACTTTAATCAATTTCAATGGTTTTTAAATTAACCAGGCAGCCTGGCATATGGATTAAGATTCCTAGGACTATGAAAGATTCACTACTAAAGCATTAATATAACATAGAATTAAAGTGAAAGGGAAGGTGTATATAGAAACTTAATAATCTTGTCATCTGCTCATGTTTTGGGGAAACAAATATTATAGTTCACTATATGCATTCTCATTTTTAAAATATATGACCCATTTTAGTATTAAGAAATGAGCAGAAATCTAAATGCAAAAAATGACTAACTTTAATATTCCTGGTGGCAATATCTCATTAATCCTCATGGTGTTTCTGATAGATACATATGGTATATTTATTCTACATTTTACAATATGAAATGAAGATATCCCAAAAATCTTTAACATGCTTAAGGTCACACAGTGGCTCGTAATATAATTAAAAGTTATTTTTCTAACAGGAAATTCTCTAGCAATTAATCAGAAATACAAGTCCATGCTTTAATGACTAGAAAATTTATCTTCAACTCAATGCTGATTTAGGTGGGAATAAAGCCATCACAGCTGGAAGTTCTGTATCTTTAGGAGAGTTTCAATCCAAAAACTTGTAACATTTCATGTAACTCTTACATTTCATACATTAAAATGAAGATATCTACCAAAAAAGAATTCTTCTGTTGTACTAAGGATTATAGCTAGAGCCTTGCACATGCTTAACAAGTGCTCTATCATTGAGGTATATCTCCAACCCTTTTTAATTTCTAATTTGAGACAAGGTCTCACAAAGATTCCCAAAATGGTCTTGAATTTATTATTCTCCTACCTCAGTCTCATGCTTGACTTAGATTTCAGGCACACACCAGAGCAACCAGCTCCAAAATGGTTCTTACACAGAAAATTTGGGGTCAAAAGATACAATTCAGTGATAAAATGCTTACTTAATTTGCACAACAGCCATGTTTGATCTCCAGCACTTAAAGAAAAAAAAAAAAAAAAGGAAAGAAAGAAGAAGGAAGAAAGGAAGGAAGGAAAAGTTATTTCTGCCTTATTATTTCATTAATAAAATCCAGAAAAAAAAAGTTGAATGGAAAATAATTTACAGGCCTCAGTTGAATAAGAAGTTGCATTTCTTACATCAATCTCTAGATAATGAAGCATCTTGGAATCAGGACTCAGCTACATCCGAGAGAATCCATTTTAGCACCCACCAATATATTGTATGGTAATAAATACAGTGACTACATCTGCATGAGTTATGGCAAAAATATTCCCTGTGTCCTCATTGCTTGGCTTATCCTGAACAGCAGGTATTTAATTCATAATCCTTGACTGCGAGGGGGAATGTATGCAAATAATCATTGAAATTCAAATGTATCTATATCATTCTGTCTCAGTGAATCTCCATTTGGAGACAATGGTAATATTACAGATTCTTTTCATTATTTGATGTTTCTCCAACCAAGAGATCTCTTCTATCCAAACTCAGTAATAATTTCTTAACTTTATCTGTATTGAGGTTTTGCACTTGCAACTGCCATCAAGATGCTTTAATTGAACAGATAATCAGTAATTCTGTTTCTGATTTTATTGAGTATAATCAACAGCAAAGGTATATGTTCAACTCTAGGGGATCCTGATTCCATTTATCTAATTCAGACAAAACATTTAAATAAGAGGCCCAGAAATTTTAATACAGGTATTCTGATGGCCTCTTTTTAAAAAATGAAGCTTTTTAAAATGGCTCTATTGTGTATAAATGTATCGATAAAATCAATTTTTAAAAAACAAAAAATAAAATGGCTCTAGGACCGCGGGAGTTAGCTCAATGGTTCCGGCGCCTGTTTTGCAAGCACAAGGGCCTGGGTTCAATCCCTGGTAACCACATACAACACTGGGTGTGGAGACTCATGCCCAGCAGCAACCAGTACCACATACCACAGTGTCAGGCATGGTGGCTCACGCTTGTAATCCCAGCACTCGGGAGACGGAGGAAGGAAGATTGCTATGATGTGAGTTTGAGGCTGAGCTCAGGGCCAGCCTGAACCACAAAGTGAGACCCTGTCTCAAAACACCCCCCCCCCCAAAAAAAAAGATTTTTTCCCACATTGTTGGTTGGCTTTTTGCTCTGTAGGTGGTTTCCTTTGCTGTGCAGAAGCTTTTTAAAAGAATGAGGTCCCATTTACTGATTTCTTCTGCCAATTACTGTGCTATAGAGGCTTTGTTCAAGAAGTCTTTCCCTAAGCCAATGTCTTCAAGAGTTTTACCTAACCTCTTCTGGTTTAGAGTGTCTAACCTAACAGGTTTAGAGTGTATGTTTTAATATTTAGGTCTCTTATCCACTTTGATTTTAGCTTGGTATACAGTGAAAGAGTTAGATCTAGTTTTAGTCTTTGGCAAATTAAAGCCCAGTTTTTCCAGCACCACTTGTTAAAGAGGCTATCTTTCCTCCATCGAGGATTTTTGACTCCTTTGTCAAAGATGAGGTGGCTCAGTATATCTGGAGTAGTTTCTAAATCTTCTAGTCTACTCCACTGATCCTCAGGTCTGTTACTTTGCAGACCATGCAGTTTTTATCATGGTGGCTTTATACTGTAGTTTCAGGTTCAGGATTGTAATATCACACACCATGTCCCTGTTGCTTAGAATTGCTTTGCTATTCTAGGTCTTTTGGGTTTCCAGATGAAAGTTTGGATTTTTTTCTCTACATCTGTGAAAAATGCTGTTGGGATTTCAACTGGGATTGCATTGAATCTGTATAGTAGCTTTGGGAGTATAGCCATTTTGACGATATTGGTTCTACCTACCCAGGAGCGAGGTATGTTTTTCCATTTTTTGATATCATCTTCTACCTCCTTTTTTAAGAGTGCTATAGTTTTCAGAGTAGAGGTCTTTCACCTTCTTTGTTAGATTTATTCCTAGATATTTTATTTTTTTGGAGTGCTATTGTGAAAGGGACCGATTCCCCAATTTCTATCTCAGTGGGTCTACTGTTTATGTATGGCTGCTATTTATGTATGTATGGCTAAATTTGGAGATTAGGTCCAGCAGTTTTTTGATTGAGTTTTTAGGGTCCTCTAGATAAAGTATCAGGTCATCAGCAGATAATCACAATTTAACTTCTTCTTTTCCTATTTTTGTTCCTTTTATTTCTTTCTCTTGCCTAATTGTTATCGATAATATTTCAAGAAATATATTTAACAGAAGTGGTGAGAGAGGGCACCCTTGTCTCATTCTTGATCTTAGTGTGAAAGGTTTCAATTTTTGGCCATTTAGTATGATGTTGGCTGATGGTTTCTCGTAGATAGATTTTATTAGTTTGATATACAAACCATCTATTCTGATCTTCTATAGGGTTTTGAACATAAATGGGTGCTGTATTTTGTTAAACATTTTTTTCTGCATCAATTGAGATGACCATATGGTTTTTGCCCTTGAGCCTGTTAATATAGTGTATAACATTTATTGATTTACATATGTTGAACCATCTTTGCATACCTGGAATGAATCCAAACTTGGTCAGGGTGTATAATCTTTTTGATAATTCTCTGTATTCTGTTTGCCAGGATCTTATTGAGGATTTTTGCATCAATGTTCATTAGGGAGATTGGCCTGTAGTTCGCTTTTTTGGTTGGGTCTCTCTCTGCTTTTGGAATCAGGGTAATGGTTGCTTCCAGGAATGAGTTTAGGAGCACTGCTTCTCTTTCAATTTCATTAAAGAGTTTAAGAAGTAGAGGCACTAACTCTTCATTAAAAGTTTTATAGAATTCAGCAGTAAAACCATCAGGTCCAGGGCTTTTCTTTGTTGGCAAGTTTTTAATTACATTTTCAATTTCACAGAATGATATTGGGGTATTTAACATTTCTATATCTTCTTTATTCAACTTTGGGAGTTCATATGTGTCTAGAAATCTATCCATTTCTTCTACATTTTCCATTTTGTTAAAGTATAAATTTTCAAAGTAGGTGTTTATTATCCTCTGGACTTCCTCTGGGTCAGTAGTAGTTTCTCCATTCTCATTCCTAATAGCATAGATATAAGCCTTTCCCTTTCTTTGTTTAATAAGGTTGGCTAAGGGTTTTTCAATTTTGTTTATCCTCTCAAAGAACCAACTTTTCAATTAGTTGATTTTTTGAACCATTCTCTTCGTTTCTATTGCATTAATTTCTGCCCTGATCCTTATAATCTGTTGCCTAGTACAAGCTTTGGGTTTGTTTTGCTCCTCTCTTTCTAGTCGCTGGAGGTTCAGCATTAAAGTGTTTATTTGAGCTTGCTCCGTTTTCTGGATGTAGGCCTTTACTGCTATAAATTTCCTCGTAGAATTGCTTTCATTGTGTCCCATGAATTTCAGTATGTTGTACTGGGGTTATCGTTTAGTTGTAAGAACTGTTCAATTTCTTCTCTAATTTCTTCTCTGACCCATTGGTTGGTCAGCAGAGTGTTGTTCAGTTTCCATGTGTTTGTGAGGATCCTGGGCTTTCCTTTGCTATTCAGCTCCAATTTCAGGGAACTATGGTCTGACAGTATACAAGGGATAACTTCAATCCCTTTATATTTGCATAAACCAGTTCTATGAATGAGCACATGGTCTGTTTTGGAGAATGATCCATGAGCAGCTGAGAAGAATGTAAATTCTGACTTTGTGAGGTGAAATACTCTGTAGGCATCTATTAAGTCCATTTACTGAAGAGTCTGGTTGAGCTCAAGGATTTCCTTAGTTACTTTTTGTCCAGTCGATCTGTCTCTTTGTGACAGTGGGGTATTGAGGTCCCCTACTATTATATTGGAGTTTATCTGGTTTTTCATGTCCATTTTGTTTTATATAGTTGGATACATTAGAATTGGAGCATAGATATTTAAGATTGTTATGTCTTTCGCTTGGATTTTTCCCTGTGCTAAAAGATAGTGTCCATCTTTATCTCTCTCTATCAGTTTTGGCTTGAAGTCTATTCTATCTGCAAATAAAATCGCCACTCCTGCTTTCTTGTTGTTTCCTGTCGCATGGAGTATTGTTTTCCATCCCTTTACTTTCAGTCCATGGGTTTCTTTCTGAATTAGGTGTGTTTATCATATGCAGCAGACTATAGGATCTTGCTTCTTGATGCACTATGCCAGTCTGTATCTCTTAATTGGCGCATTAAGTCCATTGACATTAATGGTTATGACTGATATAGGCAAATTTAGTGCTGCCATGTTTTCCTGTTCTTGGCTCTGTTATTCTACTTTTGCCCTTTTCCCATCAGTTCCTAGTTTGGTCCCATGGGTTGACTCAGTTAGGTCTCATGGATTTGTAACTTTCCTTATTTTTCTCCAAGATATTCTTTAAAATGTTTTGGAGTACAGATTTTGTGTTTGTGAAGTTTTTCAGGTGTTTGTCATGAAAGTGTCTTATTTCCCCATCAATTCTGAAGGATAGTTTTGCAACATAGATCAGTCTGGGTTGGAAGTTGTTTTCCTTTAGGGTTTGAAAGACTTCACTCCAGGTTCTTCTTGCATTGAGTGTGAGTTGAGAAGTCCACTGTGATCCTGATTGGCTTCCCTTGGAAAGTAACTGTTTTCTTTTCTCTGCCTGCTTTCAGTATTTCATTCTTTTTTTTTTTTTTTAATAATCATATGCCTAGGTGTAGATTTTTTCATGTCACGGGCATGTGGAGTTCTGTATGCTTCATATATTTGTATGTCCAATTATTTTCCTTTTCCTGTGAAGTTTTCTGCTATTATCTCTGTGAATAGTTTTTTAATATCTTTAGCATTGTCTCCTGCTTCCTCAGTGACTCCAATCAATCCTATGTTATTCATCTTTAAATCATCTAGGAGATGTTGGATTGATTTTTCATTATCCCTTGCTTTTTTCCATAGATTATGCCTTTCTTGTTCATTTGTTGAGATCCTGTCTTCTAGGTCTAAAATTCTCTTCTGCTATATTCATTCTTTTGTGTAAACTTTCACTTTGTTTCTTAATTTCCTGGACTTCTGCTTGTAGGTGTTTAAAAGATTCCATTGCTTTTGCTATCTTGGATTGCATCAACTTGATGATTTCCTCTTTCGCTTTATTAATCATCGAGTTGACAGTGTCCAATATCTCTGCTTTCATCTCAGAGATCAGTTCTGATTTCCATTTTATTCGATCTGCTTTGGTTACCATTTCCAAGGACCCTGGAGACTGGCCTTCAAACTTCTCTATTTCCCTTCCCCCTGTGTTACCTTGAGGTGAGGATCTTTGTATCTGAGACTTTGAGTGTTTCCTTGTCTGTTAGCTTTGTCCTTGGCGTTGTTTTTGGCTTTGTACCTGCCCTGCTTTCTGGCGATGTTTGTTGCAAGTGTCTTTCCTCCTAATGTTAGGAACCTTAAAATATCTGTTTCCTGGGCTGTTCTTTACAGTCTGTATTGGGACCTAGAGAAAAACCCCTAGTTATGGCACACCACATGAGGCACTCAAACAATATGGTCAGAACACCTTCTCCTGTTTGCTTTAGAGGCAGGAAGGCTCTGCTCCTGCACTGCTACAATGGCGCTGCCTGAGGTTTCCATAGGCCCACCTGCTCACCAATACAGAGTCCCTGGACTCACTTGTGCAGCTGGCCTGGAGGCTAGTAGGCTGCAGGCTCTATGCAGCTGCAATGATACTGGCTGACTTTCCAACAGAGTCCCTGGATGTGCTTCTGCAGTTGATGTGGAGAAAGTCAGACTCTGGCCTTCCTTGGCTACGATGGTATGGGCTGCTGCTTCCCGGCTCTGCCCACTGTTATACTCAGTCTTGTGGTGCTCTTCCGGTGTGGTCCTGGAGGCCAGAAGGCTCCAACCCTGGCGCGACTGCAATGGCACCAACCACTGCCTCCACAGCCCTGTCCACTGGTATACTCAGTCCCTGGGCGCTCTTCCAGCATGGGCATGGAGACCAGCAAGCTCCAACCCTGGCACGAATGCAATGGTGTGGACCACCGCCTCCGCGGCGCTTCGCCCTGTTATACTCAGTCCCTGAGCACTCTTCCGGCGTTGGCCTGGAGGCCAGGAAGCTCCAACCCTGGTGCGGACGCAATGGCGCCAACTGCCACCTCGGCGGTGCTGCCCGCTGTTATATTCAGTCCCTGGGCGCTTTTCCAGGGAGGGCCTGGAGGTCAGCGAGCTCCAATCCTTGCGCAAATGTAATGGCGCCAAACGCCACCTCCGTGGCACTTCCTGCCGTTGTACGCAGTCCCTGGGCGTTTTTCAGGCATAGGCCTGGAGGCCAGCAAGCTTCAACCCCGCGTGGATGCAATGGCGCCAAACACTGCCTCCAACGCTGCCTCTGTGGCGCTGCCCACTGCTATACTCAGTCCCTGGGCACTCTTCCAGCGTGGGCCTGGAGGCCAGCAAGCTCCAACCCCGGAGCAGATCTAAGGATTTTTTTTTTTTTTAAGTTTATGTCTTGGTACTCTCACAGATCAATGAACTCAGGATCCCTAGAGTAGAGTCTGTACAATAAGAGACATGTAAAAAGTTTACCAGGTGGTTCTAATATGCACCCTGGGATGTGAATTACTGATTCAAAGACACAACTTAAAGATAACAGATGCAACATAAATGTGTTGTAGCAAGTGAACTGAGATGCAGGTGGCTTTGAATAGAGTAATTTCAGCTTGAGATAAAAAGGCTCAGAACACAGGCCAATGATGGCAAGCCTTGTAGAACTTTCAGTGATACAACTAACCTGCTATAGCACACAGGTTCACCTGCACTAAGTTTAAGTAATCCTCGGTGCAGAATAAAGGGTAGAGCCAGTTGATTTAAGAGGGGCACCTAGGGCTTTTGTGTGTGAAGGAATCATGTTAAGCTAGATGCACTGACTTTTAACTGTAAACAAACAAATTCTTTTATCATCCCTATTCTTCAATTAAGGAAACAAACATGTAGAGATAAAATTACTTACATGGCCTACAAAAATACATAAGTGAACATTAAATCAAACTGATTTTTGAAACATGCAGTAGAATATATTTGGTTCAATTATAGGACAGTCTTGTATTAAAGTCAGAAATCATTAAATTCTATGTTGTTTATCCTAATACATTTCCATTCCATCTTGTCTTTATAAGTGTTTCCTCTTCAATTATCCTTATTATTAGGCTAACTGCATGTTGCCATTGTATTCCCAGAGAATTATCTTCCAGATACTAATTAAAACTTGCCAGAATTATCTATATTACTGCATCAACTTAATTTATTTGTATCAGTTTCACTCAATAAAAACTTTAAACCAAAAAGAAAGGCTGAATAAATAAATAGTCCTCCATGGAAAAAGAACTTGACAAATGATCTAGGACTATCAAACTTAGTAAGGAGAACTAAAATTGACTACCCAGCTCGCAGGCTTCTGTGAGATCAAGCAGAAAAACTTCAGCAAACAAACAGCCTATAAACTTAACCTACAACTTCTTTCATAAAACATAGAATATTCTTGGAAATTTGCTTGTAAGAATTATTGTAAAGGAAACTGCACTTGTGGCTTACCTATGTCAATAAACTATGTGAAAAGATTAATCTGATTGTTATCTTACTCATTCCATACCCTACTTTCAATCCCACTAGCTTGCTGTCAGTAAAGTCCATACAGCCAAGACTGTTTCTGTCTCAGCCCTTCATTACTAGTTTCTTCATTACCAGCCACCAGTATGAGGTAAAGGTCAATAAATACTTTGGACAAAGTGAATATGTTAGAGTGCTATATCCACAATCAAACAATGGCTGGTTTTCTAATCCAAACATGAAGATTAATGGCTTTGTGATACTGAACATCTCATTTAACTTATTTAGGTTTCCCTTTATTTCATTAGTAAAGAATAGATCAATAAAGGAGGATCTATACTATTTCATTAGTAGAGACCATATTGTTCCTTACTTCTGTAATTCTAATGCACAGAAGAAAGTAAAGCTACTCTTATCCATGTTATAGTTAACATTTCTGTTCTTTTTCTACCATCTGTTCATCAGTCCTTTCTTTTCTTGCCCAAAATCACACCAGGGAAGGGCAGGGAATGCAAAATTAGAAACCAAATCAAGAAGAATTCTCAGAACACTCCTCAAGGTATCTGTATTTCCCTGACCACATAAGATTTTCATAATAGAAAGGCTCAGAGGGTCAAAGTCTCAGTACACAGAAACTGTATTCTCTCCTAGCACTGCCCAATTTTGTTTAGGATAATTTCTCAATGATATTTTCTTCCATGTGGGACACATTTGCATTGCAATTTATTGAAAATTCTGTTCTTTCTTTTCTTAAAAATAGTTGAAATTGTTCAGTGAAAAACTGGTTTCCTCTACATAAATTTGGTTTCTTCTCTGGAAGGAAACCAGATCATAGCATCTTCTTAGCCAGGTCAGACTTTTGGAGTTACTGCTTGAGCTGGAAGAAGACCTTGTTATCACCCACATAGTGCTGGTTTTATAGGCACACACAAAAAAGTTATAGGGTCATAGAAGTTTCCACTTAGATTTCAGAAGAAGCCTTGAGAGGGCAGGCAGTGTGCCCCAAGAAAATATTCTACCTGATTCTGAAACTTCAAGGGAGACCTCCAAACCTTCTGGAGTCCATGATTCACCACAATTTGCTGTGAGAGTTGGACAGGATACAATAAAGAGTACAGGATATAGTATCTTCCCAGCTGGTTTGTGGTATTGATTTAGCCCCATTCCTTTTATCCCTTTATTTTTGCTTCTTTGAATGGAAATATATACTCTTTGCCACTGTATTTAACTTTTCTTTTAAATAGGAGTTCACAGCCAAGATTTTGCCTTGAATCTCAGAGAAGACTTTGACCTGAAATTTTCAGAATTGTTGGAACTGATGAGGTTGTTGAGTTTTAGAGATGAATTAGATGTATTTTTCATAATGAGATAGTTGTGAAATTTTGGAAGCTAGGGGGAAAATGTTACTGTATAAATCTAAAGTGTCCCCAAATGTCTCCTGTTGGAAGGTGACTTGCTCATGGGGACATTACAGACAATGTGCTATTAGTAAGAGGGCCTAGTTGCTCTAGGCTCTCTAAAGCTTCTTGGTTGGTCACTAGGAGCATGAACTAAGAGGCTGTGTTCTTATCCCTAGTTCTTTTTCCTCTCTTTCTTTCCCTATGGCCTTAGAATTTTCAGTTTGAGTTGAGCTGCTTTCCTCTGCCATGGTCTTCCACCATGCTGCTTCTGCCTTGAAGCCAGACTATGGATGGAAATTGTGAGCCAAAGTTAATCTCTCCTTTATGTTGTCCCATTGACTATTTTGTCCCAGTGACATGAAAGTGACTAAGATAATGAGTTTCTTACATTAGTGCAAGAAACAGGAACCACTCTGAATGGAAAGAAGACAGAGCTGAGCACAGAAGATTAAGATTGATAAATGTGATACTGTGAAAATTCTGTTGTTCTATAATCTTGTGGGTAGGGAAACTGTGGTTTATTCTTTTTTTTTTTTTTTTTTTTTTTTTTTCAGAAGAGGAGAGCCTGAAAGATAGGAAGACCACATAAAATTAGAGTTAAAATCTTTAGAGATGTGTTTAAAATGATTGAAGCTTTCTTGCTTAGAAATAATACAAATTTGCTCCAGGGAAACTACTGTTTTATCTTCTGTATGTGAGTCCTTCAATTTTCCCTTCAAAACTGGGGTATTCATTTACCAGCCCATGCAAATGTTGGTGGCCTATCATCCTCAGATACTCCTTGAAACTCATCTTTATTCTGAAGAACCACTTTTTCCAACATGAAGCCTATATCTAATTACTAATCTAATTATAGTTCTCTTTACAGCATTAGCTGTCATTTTCTTGGTGACTACATCCCAAGTCAACCTCTCCCTCTGTATAAACTTACAGCCTCTCTCCTGTCCTCATCTCAGTTTGTTCTCCAGAAAATTCAACCTGAAACGTAAGTCTAGCAACAACTGGGGTAGTAACAATGAGGCAATTTCTCTCTGCTTATTCTGGAAATCTTGTGAGTGACAAGGTCAGGCTTAACCAGCTGTGTAAAGGCCTTGCTAATTATATTGCCCCACTGAGGAAGCCTCAAGATGGCAACCACACAACCATAGGAAATGGCTTTCAATGTTTCTTCTCTATTTCATTCATTGGTATAGAGGCAACCTGTCTCTAAGGTTTAAAAAAGAAAAAGTGCCCTGATTTACACTCTTTGCTAATTTCTAGAAGATAAATATCTCTACCTTGACTGATTTCAGGCATCGATTGTTTAACAAATGGACTCATCAATTTGACAAATATCTCATAATCAATTGATGGGGTTAGCAGTAGCTATTTCCAGTACGCCAGTCAGATGAGCATGCTGTTCTGTTCAGACTGCTTGGACCAGGATAAGCACTAAAGTCACAAGCAGCAAATCTGTCAGTGACCTAGCATTGTAGCATATGGATCAGAAAAAATTAAAAATAATTAGCCAAACCAATCCAGTTTGAATGTAAATACATAGAGAACATGACCAGAAGACAGCAGGGAGTGGAAGCAGTACAAGCCGGCAGCAGATGTGATAATGCCGCAGAAACCATGAAATGGTAGAAATTGAGTAAGTGATTGGTAGAGAGAGAAAATCATGTGTTCGCAAATAGTGAAACTGTAGGACATTGCAAGGAATACAGAGAGAGAAGGACAGTGAAACTATCTTAGTGGCACAACTATATAGCAGAGAATAATACATTCATATTATGTGGACACTGACAAGAACATCCAGGAGCTGCAATTAAGCCTCGACAACCCTGCAGTGTTCTGTTGTCTAAGTGGACTCTGATCCAGCTGAGATCCCATCGACCTTATTTCCAAAGACATCCTTACAGCCAAGCCTCCTTTATTTGAAGATACTCTCTTGCCTTCAAAGATATGATTTTATTAATTCCAAGCCACAGTATGACTGAAGCAACTATAAACAGAAACAAATTGAAGGTATGTATGAGCAAATGTTGGCATCACCAAAAACAACCCAAAACAGAAATGGCAGAATCTGTAACAAAAGGAAAACAAAGCCATTTTCTTTTGAGGGTCTAAACATTCACTGCAGCAACTTATGTCACTCCTTTTGCCTGCTAAGGATAAAGCTACTACATTAAGGACATTACCACTGCTTCATTTATTTGACAAGTATTTGAATCTTGTTTCTGAGAGCTGCATACTGTGCTGGACTCTGGACATAAATGGAAAGAAGAAACAGATGTAGCCCCTCCACTTTGGGGCTTATACCCTAGCTGAGGAGACAAGCATTTGATTTTAAAATGACCATAGAGTGTACAGGCGGTGTCACCTTCAGCCCTATGGCCCCTCACCTCAGATGTAAGGGAGCAGCAGGCTCACAGGCCAACACATTGTGGTCCCACTATGTGAGCATGAGATGATGAATAATAGCTCCTCAAGCCTTCAATAAAAAAGAAAGGAAACAAAGCTTATATATGTAGGGGGCAGGGGTGGTAGAATGGATAGGGGAATGGGAAAAAATGAGAATTAAGTTGTGTCATATACTGGTACAAATTCTCTTTGTTGAGTGCAATCATGATGTGTATATGTAATGCAGCAATAAAGATTTCAATTTAAAAAAACTACATGACATAAGGTGGGAAAGAAACAAAATGAAAAATGTTTAAAAATTAAGGAAGCAGAGGATGAAGAATTTGTGGAAGAAAAAGTTCTGGATCATTGTTAGTGAATGGGGAGGTGGAGTATTTTCTAAAGCGGAAAGGATTTTCAGATGTTGACATTGATACATAGGAACCTGAAGGAAATTTAGATTATCCAGAATTCACTGAAGCACTTTTTAATTCCCAAAAAGCTGGAAAAGAAAAAGAAATCCTTTATCTCACAGTGAATCTGATAATAGTAAATCAAAGAAGAAAAGAGATGTTACCAACAAACCTAGAGGCTTTTCTAGAGGTCTTGATCCCAAACTAGTGTGTTGGTTTTGAAAGTAGTAGTTGAAGGAGTTGCTGGGTTTTATTTGTTTTGCATAAATAGTACCAGGTACTCTGAACAAGTCAAAAGCTTTTGTAATTGCTTCTTTTATCAGAAAACAATATTTAAGAATCTGATAATATTTCCTCTGCTTTTCTAAATATTGGGAAATTACCCACAGTCAAACTCAAACAGAACTCATTTTTTATCTCACATGTGTAAGGACAATTCTGAGTGTTTTGTGTGTATCTGTGTCTAAATAAAATATTTATTTAAATGGCTTTTGTTTTATTTTTAAATATTCACCAAAACAAAAACAATGGTGATAATCCATGTTTAGGATGTTGTCATTCTGCACAACCTAAGAAATAAATCACTCACAGTTAAATAGAAAGTTTCCCTGAAACCATAGCCATTCAAGTTAAACAGATGATTCTGTTTAACTAGACAGTTTAAGTGGCTATTTGCAAAGCAGCCATATCAGAATCTGTTTCTATTTTTCTAGCCACAAAAATGCAGCAATTTGATTGCAAAATTGCTGAAAAGAAAAAATGTATCACTACCAAAAATTTTCCACCCAAATAAGACAACTAGTCAAACTTATGTTTTTTGAATTATCTGAGTAACACTTGCTAAGGGACCATTAAAGTTTCCTCATGATCCCTTCCTTTACAACAAATTGGAATCTGTACTCAAAAGTCAGGATTCATTAATGTCTAAGCCTTGGTAGGCTGAGTGACTTGATATGGTAGTAGTTTAGGACTTATTACAATAAATGAGTGAAATAAATTGTAATTGAAATTATTGATCCACAGGTTTTTCTTGACTCCAACTTGCTCCTTACAGGTAGGCTCAATCTTTTCAGTATTCAGGCTATTGTTTCAGCAGAAATTAGGAAAATAATTTGTAGTAATTTATAGCAATCAGAATGTTATTCTATACTGTATATTGTTTACTTTATTGTAAATAAGGGTGAGCAGTCGTCAATAAAAACTTTCACAATAAAAAAATAAAATAAATAAAGGAGAGACCCTGGATTGAGAAATAAAGAGAATATATATGTCCCCGAGAAATAACAATCATTAAGACCCACATCCTAATTTTCAGGTGACTCGAATGAAGAGAGAAAGAAAGAGTAGTAAGGAAAACTAGGTCCACCATGTGCAAGGGCATATCCAAAGGAAACAAGATGACTGATAAACCATATTGAAAAGTAAGGCCAAGACCAGTAGCTTCAATATCACTTACCTGTGAAATCTAAGACTCCATTCTTGATTTTCTTAACTAGAATCTGCTTTATAATAAGATTTTTAAACAACTTGTAAACATTAAAAATATGAGGCTCCAATGGGGCTGGAGCCACAATGTGAATTGAGGTTGGACAGATAGGCAGTACACAGCATGCATGTTCACTGGGCATGTTTAGATTTTTGCCTTTATTCTTAAAGATTTAAGAAGTCACTGAGGTGTTTTAATTTGTGTTAAGTGATATTTCAGGGGCTGTAACGATAATATGTATAATATAATAACTATAATATATATAATATGTAACTATAATATGTATTATATAGAAGTAGAATTATATATGATTTGTAATTGGGCTCTTACAATGATCCTGGGAAGAGAAGAAGGGAGTTTACATTTCAGAGATGGAAATGGCGATGGAGTTGAAAATAAGCGACTAGATCTGAAAAATATTCAGGAAGTAGTTAATAAAGCATAAAGAGGGTTTAGATTGGAGAATGAAAAGTGTGATAAAGAATAAAATGACCTACATAAGGGGAGGTTTAATTGATTTTTACTGTTGATTTTGACAGCAACCAACAAATCTAGCAAGTGCTCAGTGTTTGTTGAACTTGAAGGGGAAGTTTAAGTTAGAAATCATGAGCTTAGCTTTTAAATTGTTGAGAATTTTGTGGGTTGAGTTGTGCCATAAAATATATGTTGAAATCCTAACCCCAAGTACCAGTAAATGCCATCTTATTTAAAAATAAGGTCTTTGTAGATGTAACCAAACTAAGATAAAGCCAGATTGGATTAAAATACATTCTTAATGTATAATAGACATTGTGAACTAGAAAATATTCAAAGGGAAAAGGGGGTAGAGTTAAGAAAAAAAAAAGAAAAGAAAAAAATGTGATGGTAAAAATAGGAAGCAAAGCTTATGCATGTAGGGGGGTGAGGAGTTTTAGGTTGGGCAAGAGAATAGGATAAAATCATAATTAAATTGTGTCATAGACTGATACAAACTCTCAATGTTTGTGTATATAACACAATGTTTGTGTATATACACTCTCATGATGTGTATATAAAATATACCAACAAAATCAATTTTAAAAAAATACATATGTTCTTGGGGGCCGGGGAGTTAGCTCAGTGGTTCCGGCGCCTGTCTTGCAAGCGCAAGGACCCGGGTTCAATCCTCGGTCACCACATACCAGACTGGGCGTGGAGACTCATGCCCAGCAGCAACCAGTACCACATACCACAGTGCCGGGCGTGGTGGCTCATGCCTATAATCCCAGCACTCGGGAGGCAGAGGCAGGAGGATTGCTGAGATGTGAGTTTGAGGCTGAGCTGAGTGCCAGCCTGAACCACAAAGCAAGACCCTGTCTCAAAAAACTTAAAAAAAAAAAAAAATACGTTCTTAATCTTATGACAGGTGTCCTAATAAGGAAGAGCAATTTAGAGACACACATAAAGGTCGTGTAAAGTTTAAGACAGAAGTTGAAGTAATATATCTACCAGCTGTGAATGCTAAGGATTGCCACAGCCAACAAAACTATAAAGAAGGGCAATGAACTATTATACCTCAGGGACCCAGAAGAAACCAACCCCACCAAAGCCTTGATTTCAGACTTCTAGCCTCCCAAACTGTATAAGGACAAATTTCTATACCTTTAACCCATCTAACTTGTAATATTTTGTTTGGACAACCCTAGGAAACTAAAGGAATGTCTTTACAATACTCAAAATGATATGTTAGAGGTGGGCATTTAGTTCAAATGGTACCATGCCTCTCTTGCAAGCACATAGGCCCAAGTTCAACCCCAGGTACCTCAAAAAAATGTCAATTGTGAGTTTGAAATTTAGATATGAAATTGGGAATTATACTAGCAAATGATTTTACTATTATTAGGATAAATAACCTTGATTTTATCCCTCTGAATCACTGTCTTCTAGTAAAGATGAGTTTCCCCATTTGTTATGAAGAACAACTTGTAAATATAGGAGAACCTAAATTCCCCTTTGAAAATCTGAAAGCTAAGAAAAAAAGGCACAAAATAATTGAAAAAGAAAGTAAGATATAACAGGGAGTATTGGGAAGGTTGTTATATAGAATTGCTCCAATTTTTTTTAAGGTGCAAAATATTTTTATTATGCTTTGAGATACACATGTCATCTGATTACAGTAGCCGCTCAGAAGTCTCAGAGATTTTATTTAGTTCAGTCATCACTTTATAGGGAAGACTAAAAGATGAACTTTCAGAGCCTTTCATTGGATGTAAACATAATTATCAATTCCCTGTATGGTTATAAAGGTCATTCTCACTTATCAGGGACCAGTCTACTTCTCAGAAATTAGGCTGTTTCAACAGGTTTATAATCAATTTTGTTCTCTAGCCAGCACAGCTTCCACTATATCTGGGCCTTGAGTTCAGTGAGAATAACAATAGGAATGCATAGTGCTTAAGAAATCAGTAGTCAGTACCACATACCACAGTGCCAGGCATGGTGGCTCATGCCTGTAATCCCAGCACTCGGGAGGCAGAGGCAGGAGGATTGCTGAGATGTGAGTTTGAGGCTGAGCTGAGTGCCAGCCTGAACCACAAAGCGAGACCCTGTCTCAAAAAAACCAAAAAAAAAAGAAAGAGAGAGAAATCAGTAGTCAGTGTTTATCATGTTTAGATTTTTGTGCACAAAAGGTAGCTCTTTCTCCAGAGCTGTTTGAGAGGCATTATATTTGGCTGGTCCTAATAAATGTTGGCCTTGAGCTTGACAATGAATCAATGATCTACTCTAGCCCCTTTTACACATTGTTTCAAATGACTGCTGCTGTCATGACTATACCACCCTCATCAAACCTGATCTTATCAAATGACTGCTGCTTCAAGAGATCATACCTAGTCAAATTGTTCAGGATTTGAAGTCGTATCTTTCTTAGACTTAACGTGTGGACAGTGCTAATGTGTTAAAAATTAGGCCACCTAACGTGGCCCAAATCACTGAAAAGTGACTATGAGATTCTATGCACAGCTCCCTATTAAGATTCCTGGAACATACAGAACTACCTACCAATTCACAATCTTCTGTTGCCTCTTTCTGATCTCTCTATCTACTAGCTACATAGTTAGCAATAAATATTTTCCCAGACCATAGCCAAATTAAGCAAAAATCCTCCAAGCAACATGCCGAGAAGAATCTGCGCAGGAGACAATTCCAGGTTGTCGAGAGAATATGGTCAAGGGGTCTCTGGCCATATTTTCCTCTCCCATGGGATTCACATGCTTTTCCTGAGCTATTCTTACTGAAAACTGCTTAACTAAATTTTTTATGCTAAATAGTTCTCTTTTTCAATCCTAAACATAAGCCAAGGCCTTGTTTATTTCCTTTCTTTGGCCAAAGGAAAGTGAACATATCTAACAGGTAACTTTATCAATAAACAAAATAATAAACAATCAATATATATATTACTATGCAAGCGGACTCGCCTGTACCCAGGAAGCAGTTTCTCTTATCTGGCTGGCATACATCACATATCATATTCCTTCCCTTCTGTTTCTCCAGATGGTCTCCTCAACTTCTATACTTGCTGCTGAAATCATGTTAGCGATGTGTTGGCTTGTGCAAGCTCAACTAACCCAAGGTTCTCAGGTAGCTGGCAAAGATGAAGGAGAGGAGTAAACAACAGAAGACTTTGATCTCTGTTCTGATAAGAAATGTTTAGTATCACCACAGCAGTAAAGGGAGTGGTGAGATGTTTAAGAAAAGCCAGCCCTGGCAATTGGACTCCTCATCTACCTTCCTTTTCATCCTTTTTATAGGTGCCTGGGGCTAGCTAGACAGTCTCCTTCCTTGTCTCTAGATCTAAAGTGGGAGGAAGGAAAGAAGGCGCACTTTAAGCAAGCTTGCACTTGCTCAGCAGCTGGTAAAAGTCTTAGTTTTAGCCCCTTAGATAATTGGGCCTTGAGTCCAGTGAGAATAACAATGGGAAGGCTTTTTCTTAGGAGAGTATCAAGTGATAAGGGGTTCCTTAACTAGGAACAGCAGTTCTACTGTTAAAAACTCTACCTGAGTTTAGTCCCTCAGCTTAATTCATATATATTGGGGAGGTGATATACAACTTCAATGAACTGAAAGTACAAGAAAAAAGAGAGGGCATTGTATAGGAAGTGCCATGTATAGGAAGTAACATGAATGCAGCAAATATAAGCAATCTTAACTATCCATATATAATTTTTGTATGTAATTTTCATGAAGAATTAAGAATAAAGCATCTGGAAGAAAGATATGCAGAAAGAAGATTAGAAAAAAGAGGGAGGTAAAGGAACAACAAGAAACCCAAAATGGGAAAAGCAATCCTGAGCAACAAGAACAAATAAATCATAATCTTAGGTTGCAAATTATATTATAAAGCTATAGTGACAAAAAGAGCATGGTATGGGGGCAAAAAAAACAGAAATAAAGATAGGTAGAACAGAATAGATTATACAGAAAGAACTACAGGTATGTCAACCACGTGATCCTTGGCAAAGGGGACAAAAACCATACACTGGAAGCAACATAGGTCTTTCTTAATAACTTTTCTCATTGCTGAGAAACAAATCCAATACCCAAGTCAAAGGAGGAAAGATTTATTTTGCCTCACAGTTTGTAGACGTTTTGGTTCACAGTTGGCTACCACTAAGGCAGGATGGCATGACACAGAAGCATGATAAAGAAAAAACAGTCCACACCAAAGCATGGCAGATAGAAAACAGCAAAGCCATAAGTGAATAAAATGGAGAACACAGAAATAAAACCACAGTTATCTGATTCTTGATATAATCATCAAAAATTTACATTGAAGCAAAGACAGCCACTTTAACTAGCAATGCAGGGAAAATTAAATATCTATATGTAAAAGGTTGAAACTAGGTCACTGTGACCCCGCTTGTAAAGCAATTCAAAATACATCAAAGATGTAGGAGTAAGATCTGAAATTTTAAGACTTCTAAGAGAAAACACTTGAAGTCAGAGTCACATGGAAAGACTTCCCAAATAGGTCTCCAATGATAAAAATTAAAAACTTGTTTTCCTTTTAATGACATTTCTCAAAACTATTTCATTCTTTCTTCTAAGCTATCATTTCTCCAACTTTTTCTTCTTTTATATACCCAATCTCTTTCTTCTATGGATTTCTTCTTTTTAGATACTCCCTCATGTTAAATTCCATTGATCTTATACTACTCATGGTAATTTGTCTTCTCAAATACCAGTCAACGATCACTTTCCTATACAATGCCATCTCTTTTAGGGTATTCTAGCTACCTCATGTTTCCTGCTGGTCCCCCAAACACTGTAGCTCATTCAAATTTTACGTCTGTACCACTGAGAAGATTCCTCTTCCCAGAACTCTCTATCTGCTGTTTGCGTGACTAGCTACCTGCCTGCTCATATCCATGCTGCAACACAAAAGCCATCACTGGGAGCCCTTGTCAACCACTATTCCACTGAGTCCTGACCCACTACTTTCAACAAGCTAATCTTCTCAGGTCATCAGTTCTGTTTTCTTCATGATACTTAGAACCATTTGAATCATTTGATTTGATTTGCTTATCTTCTATCATCTCTACTAGAAAAATCACTAATAATTTTTTAATTTATATGATTAATTTGCATTTAATCCATCTTTCCTACTAGAATTTAAACTTTATTACATTAAGGATTTTCTTCATATTTTATACAGCTAATTTCAGTCTCCTCTGGGAGGATATGCACTCTTCCCTCACACTAGTAGGTCAATTCTACTCATGTTTCAGCTTGCATTATTCCTGTTCCTAACTGAAATATGATTTTAAAGAAGATTTTTTTAAAAAAGAAAAAAGAAACAAAAACAAAAATTCTTCCCTTTCAGTTTCTGAGAGGAGGCTGACACTTCCAGTCCTGAGTGGGGCTAAGAGTATAATGACCTTCACAATAGTATGCTCACAGGATTATCCAACTTTTAATAAGCACCTTTTGTGTGCCTTTCACTTGTACCAAAGGCAGTGTGGTTTATGCTGGTGAATTGAAGCACTCTCTCTCAGCTATAAGGGCTCATACTTTGGTCAGAAATGATATCTAAGCAACTGAAATTGAACTAGTCAAATACTTTAGATAATCTGAGATAATTCTGATTCCTAAATCATATGTTCTAGCTTGTGAATCAACATAGCTTCACTTTCTAACTATAATTTTGATTGGTTTATTTTTGTGGGACCAGGGGTAGAACTCAAGATCTTGCATTTGCCAGGCTGGCAGCAGACTACAAATTAAATATAAATGGCATGAACAAAGGGAACATAAAAGCAATAATTAATTCCCTTGGCAGAATCAGGGGAAATTTCACAATGGGACAGCCAATTAGATCTTGGTATAAATATGAGATTTTGTTCAAACTGAATAAACCAAGAAACCACGTTCGAACAAACAAAAAAAATTAGTAAATGAAAAGAAGTAAATGAGATAAAGAGTAACAGTAGGACTCACAAAGCGAAATGGTGTTGTAGTTTGGATCTAAAATGTCCTACAAGCCTCATGTGATGGGAAGGTTATTGGACTATGGCAGTGCTAGAGCTGACTTATTAGGATCAGGGTTTGGGCAGAAAAGGTAGGTCCCTGGGAGTGCAGTGGGGAAGCTTGCATCCCCATTTTCAGCTCCTCCTCCCACTCTCTGCTTCTTGGCCACTGTAATATGAGCAGAATTTCTTCACAAGGCTCTTCAACCATGTTGTCTCTGCCTTGGAGACTTCTGACCACAAACTGCAATTTCTGAAACTGTGAATCAAAACAAGTCTTTCCTCCTTTAGAGGTATCAGGTATTGCATCACAGAAATAAAGAAAATAATCAAGACAAAGGCTACACAATGGGAGTTACCAGGAAGCAGGGAAAGAATGTTGATCACACTGATTTCCACCTCTCCCTCCAACTTCCTAGTTCCTGATACCCACACCAAACTGAATGCATAAAATTTATCCACAAAATTGCCTCAAATACAATTTTAAGGGCTAGATATATATAATTTGATTTGGATTATTTTTAATGGTTCCCTGGAATTTTTTCTTGAAATTTATAAGTTCAATCCTTTTCGGTAATTGTTGATTTTAGCAAAGGAAGTAAATTTTTCCTAGTCTTGTTCTATTGGAGTCACAGTGTTGGAAATCTAGTAAGTTCATCCTTGGAGAGTTCGTCAGAAGAAAGGAAGTTGATCGACTACCCCATATTCACTGGCATGTGGGCTTTATCCCTGCTGTTTCTATCCATTGACCAATGTACTTGGGTGCCCAGTATCCACAGCACCTCAAGTCTTCTGCCAATTCCCACTGAATCCTCATGCAATGTCATCAGGAATTCAGTCATCCTTGATGCCAGTAGATTCTGCAAAAGCTCTAAATTGTTTTATTGGGGCCTGATAACTTACCAACCATAATACTGTCTTTCCTGTAGGGATGGGTTGGTCTTGACCATTCATTAAGGTCTTAATCCAAAACAAAAAGAGACCAACCACAGTTGTGAAAACAAAGGCTTTCAGAAGGTGACTGACATAATTTCTTGTCAGGAGAATGAATTGCAAAGAAAAGTGGGAGAAAATGCAAGAAAATATCGAGATGGTTGATGCATTAGTTTAAGAAGAGACGTTGAAAAACTTCACAATGGCATAGAGATCTGAGAAGGAACTGAGAGCTTGGTCAGAGACTAGGGGTAGAGAGGGTAAAGGCAAAAATCATACCAGGGCATTCAGCTTTGTAGAGTGACTTATTAGCTGGTTTATCTATTTTGCTTCTATAACATTTGCTCCCTATTTTTTAACTGTACTCAAAGATTTCATGCATGAGATGCACCGTTATTTCCTGGTGTCACTGCGTGCTGTTGCCCAACTGTAAAGGCACTGTAAGTGCCCATGTCAAGTGTTTTTCACCTGGATTGAGTCAATTTTCTCCATTAAAAATATAAAAGTGCGCAAGGCAATAATTTTCAACCTCCACAAATAATGTTATTATTCTGACCTAAAATAATCCCTTGAATGTTATTTTAAAAGCATACATAGCTTATCTAAGAAGTGAGACTTTCTTCATTCAAGATTGGTAATCTGGAAAAAAAAAATAGTGACAGGCTACTACCGATTTTGATTTCATTTTTCCCAGATGAACATTCTAGCTTTAACAAATTTTCTTCTAATTTTAGCAGCTATGTATTGCTTTAGTACTTGGCTTGGGAGATGATGTTTTGGTAAAAATAATATAGGTCCTGCTCTGGTTTTGGAATGCTTACTTCTCCCAAAATTCTGAGAGATATACACAGATTGAAGGTAAAATTTTAAAACATATTTACTTTGGGTATTGGAGTTGACATTTCACTTCATCTTAAAAACCACCCAATGCTGTAAAATTTCTTGAAAAACTATGGCTATCTTTTTCCTCTTCCTAAAATTACTAAGTAGAACTACTATTTACTAAGCAGAAGCTAGACTGCTAGAATCAGGTTTTTCACTCCTAGTTTTCTAATGATCAACTTTAAATTAGAACCTAAGCAAACTTTCAGTCTTTATTTTCCAAGAAAATAAACTCCCACACAGATTCCACAAGCTTTGAAATCCCAATTTGACTTCCTACCCTATGGGGCACAATCGTTGAAGAAAACAGCATCAACCTGTAAAGCAAGTTTCTTTTTACCATGATTTTGTTGTTTCCTGGCTTTCGTCTTATAAGAAAATAATGATCTGATTGCCAAACTCCACCTTTCTTTGGCTCCACAAATACTGCCCTACCATGCAGAGCTTTAATAATACACACCTTATGAAATTATTTTCCCCCTTGATGAGTTTGCCAGTTTATTCAGTTAGAAGCAAAGTCCTTTCTCAGGAGAGTGTATGAATTCATTACAAGGAAGAAGACAGCTGCTGGCCAGAGGAAGCTTTCTATTGTTTATGACTTCCATCTCCAAGTAACAGCTGGTATATATGTTACCCTGTGATTTTCAACATTCAACACTCAGAGAGAGTGATGATAATCTTTTTTCAGAATATCAAGTATAAAAATGTAACATAGCATAACAGCTATGACCTGATTCACTAACACATGAACTGAACTTCTGACAAAGAGGCAAAAACTTCCTGCACCAACATGTAAAAACAAAGCTCAACTGCAATAAGAATTTGGAATTGAAAGCCAGTCCTCAAGCAATAAGGGTATGGAATTACCTTACTGCAAAGAAACTCAGCGCAGGCTAGGACTTGAGGAGCTGCCAGACTTGCTAAGGTCCTGCCGTGGCATCTCCCCAGCTAGTACTGAGGAGTAGAAACGGAAGTGTGTCTAGTCACAGCTTGTGCTGCTCCATACCCATTAATGTCACCCAAACCTAGAGTTTTGAGGAAATTTTAGAGCAAATGCTTTTAAGAAGCAAAACTAAATTGTTTATCTTCTTTACTATGTTCTCATTTTCAGTAAAATTCTGTATATTCACGAATGGAGCGAGTCAGGTTCATTTGTTCCCCAAAGGAAAGGAAAAATAACATAAAAGAGCTGAACTCAGTCCTTCCCAGGGTCATAGTCTGCGCCTCAGGGGCTGACACTGGCCTGGTGAAGGGTGTAGGGACTGACAGTTGCAAATGCTCCATCAAACTGACTAAGAAAAGCGGAACCTGGCAAAATGCATATCCAGTGCCTGAACTCTGTCATTCTGCTCCACAGTCCCAGTCACTGAACTGATTTGTATCTCTAGATTTAATAAAATATTAGCACAGGAACGTAGATTTTGGACAAAATACTTGTTTCAGTGAAAAGAAGTGTGCTTTATTTACTAATAAACCAGTTTGCCCTTTTAAAATTCAAAAAAGTTACTAAATAAAACCTTTCAGATTTGATGTTTAACGTCTGTAGAAAAGTCAGTCAGGTTGTATCTGACATCAATACAGAATCTTTGCGCTCACGTTGCCTGCCAGGTCAGTGATATTTAAAAGTACCAGCGCGCCCCCTTGTGGAATATTGCAAATACTGTCTTCACCACTATTAGAAGCTTAGTGTGGAGCTATTAAATACTATGTATTTCACTTTACGAGACATCACTCTGCCTTACACTATTGAGTCATACAGAATAACAATAAGTAATACATCCTAGAACTTGTAGAATAAGTTACTAAGATTACTATGGTCTGTGAAAAAATATCATGGTCATTATTTGACATCCACCCTGAATTGCCAAGAATTATAATAAAAAATGAACACAATTTAACAATTATTCCATATCAGGAGTTATGAAGAACTTCTATCTACTGTGTTTTCCAATTTGAGGATATGAATATGTAAGTGTAAATATTTTATCAAAGGCGATGTGAAAATTTTGATAGGTAGAACAAAAAGTCTTTGTGAAACTGCATCTACTGACATTCAGTTTCTGATTGCTTTCTTTCAAGAACTTTGTGTACTTGTTCCAGACACTTGGCTTTGTGAATTCATTGGTTCAGAACATGAGCTCAAGCCTCATGAGTTCTTCTTGACCATACCAATTACCTGTGAAACTGCCT
This sequence comes from Petromus typicus, assembly GCA_004026965.1. Lineage (NCBI taxonomy): Eukaryota > Metazoa > Chordata > Mammalia > Rodentia > Petromuridae > Petromus > Petromus typicus. The sequence continues at coordinate 5,461 of PVIR01017420.1, read as the reverse complement.
CTGGACATAACACAAATTAATTCCTTTTTGTCGCCAATTTTCTCTTTTTCATTAATGCTCATTAAAAGTGTAGATTCTGGAATCCATATCCTTTGGTTTTTATTTTAAATATTAGCAAGTCTTATCATGTAACAGCGCTGGAAGTCAGAAAACAGTGTGCTAAAATACAATCTTTTAGGAGTGAGGATGTATGTAGCTGAGCAGTAGAGTGCTTGCCCAGCAAGCTCAAGGCCCTGGTTCAACCGTCAGTTCTGCAAGTAAATAAATAAAATAATGGTGACCCTTTGTCATGGTCAGTATTTTGCACAAAATAGTTTAGAAGGCTTCAGGAGCAAGTTCTCTCTGACCACCTGCCTGCATGTCTCCCCCGAAGGAAATCAAAAGAAGTCATGTGGGCATTGTCTGTGGGCATTGCATTGTCTACAGCTTCAACATACATTACAAAGACTTTATATACTAGCTCCCTAGCTCTTACTGTAAAACTTTCAGTTCTGTCTCTCTAAGCAATGCAGTGACAACCTGTCAAGGTTCTACACATCCATCCTAATTTTTCTGTGCATCTTATATTTGGACGTGTTTCAGCCTTCTCATTAAATGTAATCAAGCCCCAAATATGCTTATAAGAGACAAAGTGAAAGAGAGGTGTTTTTAATCAGGTAACTTAAAATAATATTTAAAAGAGTTTTATCAATGTCCACTGCATACTGTATGTTACTTAGGAATTAAATGTTGAATGGCAAGGTATGATTACTAAGATAACTTGAAGGAAATTGGAATAATAGAAATGAGTAGATATTAAATTAAGAGCAATGTGGTATATTTTACATTGTCCTTTCCTTTCTTGTAGGATCTAATATTTTCCAATAGATTTTCCTTCCATGTTACACAAAAGGCTTATTTCTCCTTTGTTACACTTTTCAAAATTGTCCTGCTTAGTAAGCATGTGTGATGCTGTGGATTGAATTTTCAGCACACCAAAAACTACAAACCAAAACAAACAAAAAAGTGAATGAACAAGTTGGGTTGCTTTTAGCTTTGTTTTAAAAAATGAGTATTTATCTTTTTATGTAACTTAAGATAACTATGTCCCTATTATTTAGCATTCACTGGTAAGAAATAGCACAAGTGTTTCTTATTCTGGAAATACTTTTTTTTTTTTTTTTTGAGACAGGGTCTCACTGTGTAGTTTAGGCTGGCCCTGAGCTCAGCCTCAAACTCACATCACTGCAATCCTCCTGCCTCTGCCTTCCGAGTGCTGGGATTACAGGCATGAGCCACCATGCCTGGCACTGTGGTATTTGGTGCTGATTGCTGCTGGGCGTGAATCTCCACACCCAGTATTACATGTGGTTTCCAGGGAATCGAACCCAGGTCCTTGCGCTTGCAGGACAGATGCTGGAACCACTGAGCTAACTCCCGAGCCCTGGAAATACATTTTTAAATAATCTTTTTTTTTGTATCAGAAGTTCATCATCTTACCCTTTTTACAACTATTTGTGAATATATTAGGCTGGCACGTTGTAGTGTTTTAGAGCGTTTCGTGGCATTAATATTAACTTCTCATAACAAACAGCCTTCAAATTACTCAGTGAGATCAAAAAGTTAGCATTTAAATTTTTCTACTTGTCTGGAAGGATTTAATCCTACAAAGTTAAATGCCTTTAGAAGGAAAATGGTGACCACATAGATGTTTGACATTAGAAACAGAACTATCTTCATCTCTGTTTAATGTTTTCAAATTCCAGGCAGCCTTTCCCACTTGATTTTTCTCCATTCCCTTCCTTCTTGGCCTTCTGAATTATAATTAGGGACCTGGAGGACAGGTCGACTTTAACTTGTGCTCATTTTTAGTAATATGCAAAGTCGAAAGGAAGACTGTTCTGTTTCTTCCCAAATGATTGATTCTGCTGCTGCAATGTTCCAGACACAAATCTGTGGGATGTTGGCAGTTATCTTACAAACAGTAAAGAAGTGAAGGCGAACTGCATTCTAAGTGGTGCAGAAGCAGGTGCTGATAGTTATAACTTATTTTAGCTATCTCTTATTGTTCTCTAAAAATAACAAAGTTCATGACACAGCACTTTTACTAAGATTTTCAGAATTTGCCTGTTGTTGGGTTCTGCCCGTGGAGAGCCAGGGAAAGGGGGAAAAGACTGTTAAATCACTTCAGTGACTTCAAACAATTGGTTCCAGAACTCCCCACAGACCTGCCATTATCTGCAGATATTTAAGATTCTTAAATACAGTGGCTTAGTGCTTACATAAACCCTACACATATCTTCTGAATATTTAAATCATCTCTTGATTACTTACAATATCTATAATAGTGTAAATGGCATACAAAGTTATTATAATGTATTGTTTAGAGAATAATGAAAAGTCTGTACACTTTAGTGCAGACACAGTATTTTCCCAAATACTTTGATCCGTAACTAGGAAGAGTGAAGTGCACTTTTGTAGGACTCTAGCTCTGTCCTGCGAGCTAGGTGAACTGTAAGATCCTTGAGGTCCTTATAACTGACCTTCCTTGGCAAATAAACATCCCCTGTGGGTTCCTTCTCACAAAAAGAGGCCTAGGCATTTCAGAATTTTCCACCTGTGGTGCTTAAAAGAAAGATGAGCCATCTTTCTTAAAGCATTAATCACTACTGATACCATAACATGTAGTACATTATCTACGTGTTAAAAATTTATTTTCCCAGAATCTGTTTTGTAAAAGTCCTTTCAACCAAAAAGAAAGGAAAAAAAATAAATTTTAATACACTCGTTCAACAAATCCAACAAAATAATGCCTTCAATGAACCAAGAACTACAGTGTATTCTGAGGCTATTGAAATTAATAATTTTTAGCCACAATGTCAGTATGTGCTGATAAATTCAGAATTTAACTGGGGGTGTGGTATAAGTAGTAAAGAGGCATATAAAAAAATAATGGTGATGTATTCCTTTAAGAACTTTCATCTGGATATGAACAAATTATTTGTGTTAGCTAGAGGAAAGCACTATTCCCTGGGAAAGCATCAGTAAGTGGGAGGCAGGTAAAACAACACAAAGAAAAACATGTACCTTGAACAATTTTCCCGGATCATAGTCCCACCCCCTGCACAAGTAGCTCTAGAATGAATATGTGCCACTTACAAAATGAGTTCTATTCTCCACCTGCTGTTAACAACTGTGAAAATACACAGGACAGGATGCTAAGAACAGAGAGGCCAAGAGGCACATCTTTCAATGTAGGGCTGGTGTTCCAACCACTGGAAGGTGTATTAGTTTAGTGGAGATGCCACGGCAGTGTCACAGACTATGAGCTAAACAATAGCACGTGGCGTCTTCATAATTCTGGTGGCTAGATGTTTGAGTCTAATGAGTCACAAGAGTTGATGTCATCTGAAATTTCTTCCTTTGCCTTTTTAGATCACCATTGAATGAAAAAAAATAAAAAAAGGTGTAATGCCATTTTCATACCCATTACAAGGCCATGGCTGTCATTCCTAAGAAAAAGACAGGCAGAATAGTTTGGATCACGAAAGTCCCCCAATGTCTCATATTTGTTAAATGTCTTGTTCTATATAGTGATGCTATCAGGCAAACCTTTGAGAAGTGAGGCCTTAAGGGCTTCAGTCATCAGGGTGTGCCTCTGAAGAGGACTGTGGGAGAGCCTTTCACCTCTTATTTGCTTCCAAATGAAAGTGAACAATTTTGCTCTGCTATGCACTCTGACCATGATGTGCTGCCTGATCACAGGCCCAGAAGAGGGGTCAGTCTATCATGGATTGAAATTTCTAAAAAGTATCAGCAAAAAAAATCTTTTCTATTCATCAATTTTTTAACTCTAATACAGTGATGGACAGTTTAACAAGAAAAGAACAAAACAAATGAATTTAATAAAATGCTACAGGACACAAAGAGCTTTCAGAAATGATAATTCAGACGCTCCAGGCAAACTGTATTTTTACACTTAGGTTCAATGAAGCATGGATAGCTATATAGAAAGGAAATTGAACAGAGTGTGAGGCAACAGCAGTACACAGAGGATCTTAGCAAGGGCTGTAGCTCTGATTCTTGCTGGCCATTCTGTATAGCAATCCTTCTTTCAGGCACACAGCAGGAAACCTGCCAAATCCAGGGTGAAAGGTGCAAATCAGAGAGTGGCATTTCTAGGCTCTATGGTTTGCTTTGGAGGAAGAGTTCCAGTTTTCTATAAACTACCCAAGGGAAGAGGAATTCTGGTTTCTACTATGACCTACCATAGGGAACAAAGAACTGGAGAAAAAAACATAAAAAAGATTAGAAACAAAATTGCTTCTGAGGCCTTCTAGTCTAATCTAGCTTTAGATTAAAATACTCAGTATCCTCAGTTGTCACACTTTGAGTTCTGAGTACCAGCACTGTCTTCCTCCAGGATCTTCACATGGTCTTTCCTCTGAGTGGAGCAGTGTCCTAATCTTACTATATAAAGACACAAGTCATATAGCATTAGGGTATATCTCATTTTTACCTAAATTACTTCACTAAAAGCCCTACCTCCAAATATAGTTACATTTTGAGGATATTCAGGTAGGGTTTAGAACTTCAACATATGAATGAGGGGAACGAGTACTATTCAACTCATAAGAGCGTCATGCAATATACCATAGATATGGTAAGGAAGTTGTACCTCAGAGAAAGACAACCACTAAAGGAAAAAAGGAAGAAAATGAGAGAAGAAGAGAAGGAAGGAAAGAGGAAGAGAGGGAAAGAAGTTTCCTGATTTTCTTAAAGTTTGGCAGGAGGACAAAGATTCCATTTCACTTTGTGTTATCTGCAGTGGCTTGCAGCCTGAAGCTCTGCCCTGGGAAGTATGGAAAACGGTTGTCATTGTACAGTACGGCACTTTCTTCTTCAAGTCCTTTAGGATGCTTAAAGGGACAAAAAAAATCAATAAATGTGATATTCTACCAGGCATACCACATGGCAATGGAAATTTGTACAATTATTCATCACCAAATGATTATTTTTATGGTTTTCACCAGTTAATATTGTTCATTAGTTCATCCAGAGGAATTAAGTACATGGGCCAGAAAACCTTGCCTTTGACCTCTACCTCTGCTACTTACAATGTACCTTGATCAGTTTAACTTCTCTGTGCCTCACGTGATCTCTCATCTGGATATTGAGAATGATGACTGTTCTCCTCAGGGGGCTGTAATGAGGAGGACATAAGGCAATATATGTAAAGATTATTGCTCTTGCTATTCATTTTTCAGGGCCTAGTCATAGAAGTAGGTGTTTTATATCTTATCTATTTCAATCGCTACAAAACTCCCTATGAAAGCTGTATGTTTAGTACCAGCACCCTAGTATCCTACTAGCCTTGTTATTTCTGAGGACAATTCTCATGGGAAGATTCATAAGAGCTTTGCACTCTGAAACTGATAGAACTTTTAAAGCACTTCTACCATTTCTCTTTGGATGGTGCATT
>PVIR01017419.1:0-34967 GCA_004026965.1 Petromus typicus | reverse complement strand
TTACAGGCGTGAGCCACCACGCCTGGCACTGTGGTATGTGGTGCTGATTGCTGGTAGGCATGAGTCACCACATCCGGCATTGTCCTATGTGGTTACCGGGGACTGAACCCGGGACCTTGCGCTTGCAAGGCAGGCATTGGAACCACTGAGCTAAATCCCTGGCCTGAGTTGTTTTTTCTGAACTAAATCCTCAGCGTTCTGTCTGGGTTGCAGTTTGGGGACACGCTCCCAATCACTGTTGTGTTCTCGTGGATGAGAGAGAAGCATGCAGCTCCTCTGTCCACACAGAGGGGCTCTTGAGGGAAGCGCAGCAGATTAATATGGTTACCTCAGCAGTAATAATTCATAAAGTGTAACAGGGCTGGGCTTCGAGAGCACGTGGCTTCAAGAGTCCAGACCATCTTTTTGTGACTGTGGCCTATTCGTATGAAGTGTCTGCTGTTTTGCTCTTTAAGAGTTGGATTGTTGAATTGTTTGTGTCTTCCAACCTGCTGTCTCATGGCATCTTTAAGTTTCCCCATTTGAAGTTCTAGTCTTTATGTTCCTTTCTTTTATTTATTTGTTTATTTTTTGAGACAGGGTCTCGCTTTGTAGTTGAGGCTGGCCCTCAGCTCAACCTCAAACTCGCATCGCAGCAATCCTCCTGCCTCTGCCTCCCGGGTGCTGGGATTACAGGCATGAGCCACCACACCCGGCACTGTGGTATATGGTACTGGTTGCTGCTGGGGTGAGTCTCCACACCCAGTATTGTATGTGGTTACCGGGGATCGAACCCAGGCCCTTGTGCTTGCAAGACAGGTGCCAGAACCACTGAGCTATATCCCCGGCCCCTGTGTTCCTTTCTTTTAAATCTACCCTCCCCTTATTCTCATTTCTACTGAGGTAGTCTGTTTGAAAACTCATGTTTTATTTACTTTTCTCATTGCTGGGACAAAATACCTAGCACCACAAGTTTAAAAGAGAAGTTCATTTCAGCTCACAGTTGTAGAGGTTTCAGTCCACAGTTGGCTGGTTCTAAAGCAGGTTGGCATGACAGAGGATCATGGCAAAGGAGAAACAGTTCATGGCATGACCAGCAGAGGCAGCAGGGGCAGCTAACCCTTCTTACTGTCTCTTTCTAATCCATCCAGGCTACAAGCTACAATATCTTTGGATATTGGTACCATCATATCCAGGGAGGAACCTCCATTAATTATACCCTTAACCCAGTGGCAGACAGTCCACATTCATACACCTTAGAAACTCCCTACCTGTGAGTGCATGAGGCTTTGGGGGGACATTTAGACTTATGTCACTATACTCAAGTTACTGTTTAAATTTCATTGCTTTTGCTTTCTTATTCACATCAGTGTTCTTTTCTTCCTCACACAACCCATGGTAACTGCTTTCTTTTCTGTTTTCAGCCCTATATACTGGATCTTTCTTTTCAATATTGCTTTGGTCTTTACCTAGCCCTCTTGGTCCTGGCTGCCTGAGTTGCTGTCTTGTCCGTGGCTTTCTCTTCTCTGTGTTGTGAGGTTAGCTCAGATCCTGTCTCACTTCCCACTGTTCCTTGCTTGACATCGCATCAGAGTCTGGTCCCAAGTCATCTGTTAATATATGTGTGCTGATCCCAGCTGTAGGTCCTTGCAGTGGACATCTCTGGATCTTCCCACCCACAGCGCCAGCCCACTCGTCTGTTACCTTGAGTAGAGGTGAGCTGATGCAGTGACCCGAGCTGAACCTGCTTTGTTTGATTTCTTGTCCAGTGGGCATCCCCACCATCAGATGGTGTGGAGCCGAAGGGGACTACAATGTCATGGTGATGGAGCTGCTGGGCCCGAGCCTGGAAGACCTCTTCAACTTCTGCTCAAGGAAGTTCAGTCTCAAAACTGTCCTGCTGCTTGCCGACCAGATGGTAAGCACTCTTGTCTCAAGTGCCAATAGCTTGGCACACATTCGTTTACCTGATGAGACAAGTTACTCAGTTGCCTTTCTGTTACTGTGCTTATTGCTACAGAGAACAGGGACTTGTTTAACCAAGTGCTTCTCTGGAATTGAATCTCTTACCATTGCTTCTTTGCTTGTAGATTAGTCGTATTGAATACATTCATTCAAAAAACTTCATTCACCGAGATGTGAAGCCAGATAACTTCCTCATGGGCCTGGGGAAGAAGGGCAACCTGGTCTATATCATTGACTTTGGGCTGGCCAAGAAGTACCGAGATGCAAGGACCCACCAGCACATCCCCTATCGAGAGAATAAGAACCTTACAGGCACGGCGCGGTATGCTTCCATCAACACACACCTTGGCATCGGTGAGCCTGGGGTGTGGGGTTGCTGATCTTGGGTGCTTTGGGCACATCTGTCCCTTAGCTTGGGGAAAGGTCACCTCCCTGGGTGGCCTGAGGGTCTTGAGCATGCATGGTGCTCAGACACGTGGGGGAGGCTGTTGTCCCACTTTTGTAGCAAATGGACTGGATCCAGCAACTGCTGGAGTAGGGCAGATGAGACTGGCTTCTCCAGCAGTCATCTGAGGCATTGTTGCTGCTTGGTCAGGGTATTGGGATTTCTTTTTTTTTAAGACAGGGTCTTGCTTTGTGGTTCAGGCTGGCCCTGTGCAAACTCACATCACAGCAGTCCTCCTGCCTCTGCCTCCCGAGTGCTGGAATTACAGGCGTGAGCCACCATGCCCGGGACTGGAATGTAGTACTGGTTGCTGCTGGGCATGAGTCTCCACGCCCAGTATTACGTGATTACCGGGGATCGAGCCCAGGTCCTTGCGCTTGCAAGACAGGCACCAGAACCACTGAACTAAATCCCCGGCTGGGGGATTTCTTCCAAAGACACTAGGGGGGACAGCTGGCCAAGTAGTCTAAGTGGATTCTAAAGTTTTATTCTGTCATCATGTTTGCTGGGTCTTTTGCTTTTAACCATGTACATGTACCCTGTCCTTCACATGTTTCCCTTTTCTTTCCAGAGCAATCTCGAAGAGACGACTTGGAGTCTCTGGGGTACGTGCTGATGTACTTCAACCTGGGCTCTCTTCCCTGGCAGGGCCTGAAGGCTGCCACCAAGAGGCAGAAGTATGAGAGGATCAGTGAGAAGAAAATGTCCACTCCCATAGAAGTGCTGTGCAAAGGCTATCCCTGTGAGTCCCTTGCTGCCCAGCGCCACCCGAGTGAGCTAGCCTCCCTACAGAGGTGCTCGGCCTGGTTTTGTTGCAAGATCACTCACTTTCTACAGGAAGGGTGGCAGGACAGGGACACCTGTGTGTGGAGTGACAGTCTGCCCTCCATTCTCTCTCACACATTCTGGAGAGCCTCTGGAGGGTGCTCAGTGCAGCCCAGAGAGGTAGAATGAGGCTGAACTGAGTTTGAGGAGATGCTGCCCAGCTGAGGAGGGTAGCGTACTGGCAGTCACACCTGCCCACTTAAACTGACTGCTGTCTCCAGAGCCGTATTCCAGGAAGTATTCCTGAGCACTGTGGGGCTGAGCTGGGATAAGTCCCCCAGGAATGCTAAATTGTGCTGGATGTGACAGCACGTGCCTGTACTTCTAGCCACTTAGGAGGCTGAGACAGCCTGGACAACTTAGTGAACCCTCTCTGAGTTGTGTAAAGGGGCTGTGGGTGTAGCCCAGTGGTAGAGGCTCTGAGGGACACTTCTCCACCACCAAAACAAAACCTTGACTTTATGACATCAGTGTTTTGGGTTTGGTTTTTGTTTGCTTCCTCTTTATCTTCCTCCTTCCTCCTTTCTCTTCCTCTTTCTTCAGTGTTTCTTTGTTGTTTTTTTTTTTACGGGCTTGAACCGTGGAGTCATTTGTATGCTATGCTTTCTGCCACTGAGCTGCACCCTTAGTCCCAGGGTGCGGAATTTTGGTGTTCCAGGTTTCTTGTTTCACATCTTCAGTGTAGAGTGGAAAGGTAGTAAGATGTTAATAAACCCTCTTCTGGATCACAGTCAGCTCTTGAGTTTCTTGTTGTTTTACAGCTGAATTTGCCACATACCTGAATTTCTGCCGTTCCTTGCGCTTTGATGATAAGCCTGACTACTCTTACCTGCGTCAACTCTTCAGGAATCTGTTCCATCGCCAAGGCTTCTCCTACGACTATGTGTTCGACTGGAATATGCTCAAGTTTGTAAGTGCCTCTGCCAGCTCAGTCCTATGGGAACAGCCCAGGCTGGAGTAGGTGGTAGCTGCCACATCCCAGGCTAGTCTTCCCCATAGGGTTTGTTTGGGTGCTACAGTGCACATGCCGGGCTGCAAGAGCTGAGTACACCTGGTAGGACTCTGGCCCAAATGGGCTTCTGCCTGCCTTACTTGGTACCAAGAAGCTTACTGTGGGGTGAGCGAAGGGGCTGATAGAAGTGGGTGTGGGCAGCAGAGGCCCTGGAGGGTGCCCATAGCAGGTCTGCCCAGATCGGCGCTCTCCAGGGTGCTAGTCTTGCTCGGTTGAAAGGCCATTCTGCAGCAGTAGCCATCACCAGTTCCGGGAGCCCCTTGGGCTGGGCCCCTCTGGAGACATGGTGTGTTGCTTGCACAGTGCACTTGGGGAGCCTGGCAATTTCCCAGACCTGCCCTCACCTAGTGTTGAGCCTACACCTGAGCCTTGCCGGCTAGCTATGTGCTTTGTTCCTTCCATTAGCCTAGCTTGTCCACCAGAGGTGTGTATCAGGGCCTGTGGTTGTGAGCCTTCAGGCCCAGGAAATCCAGCTTCAGTGGGACTTCCAAATCTTTGATTAAAGTCATTTCTGTAGTTTAGGATGGCAGTTGGCATCCTCATGGAAAGAGTAATCTATAATGGAGGCACAAAGCTGCCTGTTAGAGGTGAGAACCAGCAGTCTTGCCAGGCAGCGATGCCACACATCCAGCTCATAGTGTAGATGGGCTGCATTGGGGTACCTGGCCAGGCCCACTGCTGGAAGGAGAGTGCCTTCAGGATAGGGAGCCCCAGAGCCCTCTGCCCACCGTGCCTGTACAGTGTCTACACACTGTCTAGTCTGGCTGTCAAAAGTCACTACCCTGGGGCTGGGGATTTAGCTCAGTGGTTCCAGCGCCCGTCTTAGAAGTGCAAGGGGCCGGGTTAGCTCCCCCGGTAACCACATACAATACTGGGCATGGAGACTCACGCCCAGTAGCAATCAGTACCACATACCACAGAGCCGGGCGTGGTGGCTCACACCTGTAATCCCAGCACTTGGGAGGCAGAGGGAGGAGGATTGCTGTGATGTGAGTTGGAGGCTGAGCTCAGGGACAGCCTGAACCACAGAGCGAGACCCTGTCTCAAAAAAGTCACACCCTGGGCCCCTGCCTTGCAAGTGCAAGGACCTGGATTCGATCCCAGTTACCACATACAACAGTGCTGGGCATGGAGACGCACCTCCACAGCAGTCAGAACCACATACCATAGTTCCAGATGTGGTGCCTCAGGCCTGTAATCCCAGCATTTGGGAGGCAGAGGCAGGATTGCTATGAGTTCAAGGCTGAGCCCAGGGCCAGCCTGAATTACAAAAAAAAAAAAGGGAGACCCTATCTCAAAAAAACCAAACAAATAAAAAACGTCACCACTCACATGGTGGTTCTGTATGCCCAGCTTCCTTACAGGTTAACAGATTTGCTCCAAAAGAGACCAAGTGATTATTTTATAGCTTTGCAGGGTTGTGGGCCTCGTGTTAGCTGTATAGGTTGGCAGAAGCTGAGGGACACCTGACAGTGGAATGCATGGTTGTTTCCAGTGAATCAGGTATATTCAGAAGTGGCCCAAGAGTAGCATTTACAGACCTCTGCCTGGGAGCATTGGTGATAGTAAGAATAGGACTTATATACTCATGTGACTCTTGCCACTTAACTGGCTGCTTACAATCAGGCGTGGCATGTATCGGACTAGTCTAGGGTAAACCTGGCTACCAGCCTCACTGTTGGCCTGTTTGTCCACAGTGTGGCTGGTGTCACTGAGACATGACAGGGTGCGTGGCCAGAGGCCTGGACTCTGGGAGGTCCCTCTATACCCCAGCCCTGCTGTGACCTGGCCATCTGTCCTGTGCTCAACATGTTGATAGAGGACTTGGTGCTGTCACTGAGGCAGTGGGTGGAGTTCCTCTGTGTGTGGGGAGTCAGGAGGGCCTGGCCCTACCCATAGGTTGTGCCTTCGTCCTTGTGTGTAGTGTTGTTTCTGACTTGCTCTGCTGTTGCAGATTGGTTTACAGGGCAGTCTTGTCCCAGGTGGCACTGTGCTGGGGTGAGGTGGGGGCTTTGGACTGCTGTGCCTCAAAGCCATCTTGTGTTTTGTTCTGTTCTTGCCGTGTTCCCTCCTCAGGGTGCCAGCCGGGCTGCAGATGATGCTGAACGGGAACGCCGGGACCGAGAGGAGCGATTGAGACACTCTCGGAATCCAGCTACCCGTGGCCTCCCTTCCACAGCATCTGGCCGCCTGCGGGGGACCCAGGAAGTGGCACCCCCCACGCCCTTGACCCCTACCTCACACACGGGTGAGTGTGTGTCCTAGCTGTGGTCTTGTGGGGCCTGGTCAGATATGCTTGGTGATGGTATAATCTGGCCCCACATTAGTCATCCCCATACAGAATATAGAGGGGCTCAGGGTATCTTTGAAAGCATCCTTTATAGGACCTGCAATTAAGGATTCATTTCCTGAAAGCTGTTACAGGTGTTGGCAGTTGTGGATATAAAATTCTCAGTACATGTCTCCCCATGCACCTTCAGGTCCTCACTCCTTAGCCCCCTGTGCCCTGGATAGCAGGGTGAGTGCACCTACACCACCAGCTGATATTTGTGGCCTGGCTGGATATCTGTGCTGGTGAACGGGTGCTGCTGCTGGGAGTGGGAGCCTGTCCGGAGCCCAGTGAGGTGGGCTTGGGCTAGGACTGGCCACTGGCTTCATCTACCTCTTGAGGGACCAGTGCTATCAGTTAGTGCTGCACCTATGGGAACAGCCAGGGTTCCTCGGGATCCATGCTTTTTCTACCCTCCAGCTAACACCTCTCCTCGGCCTGTCTCCGGCATGGAGCGAGAGCGGAAAGTGAGCATGCGGCTGCACCGCGGGGCCCCAGTCAATGTCTCCTCATCTGATCTCACAGGCCGACAAGATACCTCTCGCATGTCCACCTCACAGGTAGGCATGAGAGCTCGCCAGGCCAGGGAGAGCTAGCCTCAGACATGGAGGCGCGCATCAGACCATCGCTCACCCAGTGTGGCCTGGTCTTATGTACAGGCTCAGAGTTAAGAGTTGGGCAAGACTTGGGGAGGGCCTGGTGCCTTCTTTCCCTCCTTTTTTCCCTGATTGTAAGAATTTCGTACCTTTGGGGCAAGTTGCACTCATGCTTGTATGTTGCTTTCTGGTTGGAGCTTGAGACAGCTGAGCTGCTGCGGGCCTGTGTCCCAGCCCCTGATGACAGGCACAGTGCACTGTGGGAAGTCTTCTCAAGCTGCTTGATTTTCAGCTGCCACCCCACAGACCAGACTCTGCCTCATGGGGCCAGTGACTTTAGATTTCTTTCCTCAGTTTGCTCACCAGGAGCAAAATGCCTGGAGAGGGGACAGCTTCACAGGAAAGGCTCCTGTGGGCTGTGAGCTGTTCATCTTCCAGTGGTCCTGCCTGTCTCTGAGAGAGTGTTCAGGAGGCCACATCTACGGCACAAGAACACTGGACAGAGGTGGCTTCCCTCTGCAAACCTCTCTCTGCAGCCTCCCTTCTCACTCTGCTTTTATTGTTGGTATTGTGCATTCACTAACATGTTTCTCTGAACTAACAGAACAACACTTCTACATACATAGCAGTTTCTTCTCAGATAAATGTGAGAGTCCTCTGCTTGAAAGGGTGGGGTAGGGTGTCAAGGACAGGATTCCAGAGGATGCATGGGTGCCCGAGGAGTCTCATCAGGTGAGCAGCAGCTCATGGCAGAAATGTGCTGGCACCAGCCTGGTTCTTTGTCACTCCATAGTGTCTCTCTGCTTAGCTAGGAGGGGCCCAGTGCTGCCCACTGCTCTGGCAAGTAGCTGGGTCACCAAGATGGGTGATCTTTGAACGAAGAGCTTACTGAACCGTTCTGCTGAGCTGGACATCCTGCAGACATAGACAGCTACATAGGATTTTCTCTTATAGTAAGACCAGATGTTCAGGGAGTGTGAGAAGGTGTGGGTGTGTGTGCCGTCCACCCAGTTCCCACTGGACTCAGAGCCGTCACTGAGCCGTCTCCCTAGTCCTCCACCACATCTAGTCAGAGTGGTGCCCCAAAGCCATCTTCTGAAATGTGGGCTGGGCTCTGGCCAGCATCGTGAAGATGAGTCCCTCAGTGCACACACGCAGGCCCTGGGTGAAGACTGCCTGAGATTGTCCTGGGCTCCAGTGGACTTGGACATCTTTGGCCAGCCACCTGGGAAGCATAGCCTAGGGAAGAGGCGTTCCCTTTCTTGGTATTTATCTAGGGAAATGATTGAGTCCAAAGGTCCTGGGAGGGCTGACAGTGCAACAGCCTCTTTCCTGTGTAGCCATCTCATCCTCAAGGTAGCAGGAATAATTACCCTTCCTTCCATCCTTCCTTCTGTGTCACACTCTTGGGCTCACACCTGTCTGCTGGCTTGGTCTGTTTGCACAGATGTGTAATGTGACTGTGAACTCGGGGGCTGGGTTTGTGTCTTCCGGAGGAAGCAGCACCTTGGCTTTTCCTCTGGCCACCCTCAATCTTCAGGCTCTTCACATTCAGGGTGTCCTTAACCACTGACCCTTTCCAGGACTGTCTCCACTGTGCCAGTGTCTAGAGGTTTTCTGGCCCCTGAAGATGTCTGCTGCTGGGGCGTCACCCACCCCCATGCACTTATCCAGAGCGAGAGCTCTTCCCTCCATCAGCACTTTGCAGACCCACCGCCAAGCATCTTCCAGCAGTTTAGAAGCTAGAGGGGCTATCAGGTGGCGGGGTGGTCACTCCAGCTCCTGCAGTTATAGGGCCACCACTCCACATGCTCCTTCTAAGAAGAGTTGGACATGGGATTAGCAGGCTCTGCGTGTGCAGGCACAAGGTCATGGCTGCCGTGCTGTGCCAACTCAGCATCCTCCGTGGCTGCTGTCCTTTCCTTCAGCCCCTCCAGTAGCTGGGGCGTTAGTGAAGGTGCAGCAGGCGCCAGTCCTCATCCCTTGCCCACGTACAGTGACACCACAGTACACACTATCACTGAGTGGCCTTCTTGCTGGTGCAGGACCTCACCCTCTCCGGCTTCGCAGCAGGGCACCTCCTCTCTCCTTGGCCTCATCCCTTCTGAAGGGCACCTTGCATCAGGCCAGCCCTTTGGGGGACCACTGTCCCCACATTTCCCAGTCTATATGTCAGTTCCTGGGCCTGTTGGGCTTCTGGTCAGTGAATCTATTCAGGGTTTTTTCTCATTTTGAGCTCTTTCTCTGTCCAGTTATACCTTTCAGTGGTCATTTAATTCACACCCTTCCCAAAAATGAGATGAGCAGCCTGATGCCCCCATGAGTGAGGACGTACCTGGGAGTGCCTTCCCATCCTTCCCACCTGCCCCAGGGTCCATCCTGTGCTCTTGTGGGTTGTGGAGGAGCAGTGGCTGCTCCCAGGGCAGGTCACGAGAGGCAGGTGAGCTCTGTGAGAGCCTGGCCATGCCCGGGTCCCTGAGGGGCACCTGTCAGTATCTTGACCTGGCTGAGGCAAGGAGACGCGTCGACGCAGGCCTGACGTGGGTGTCGGGCCAGGGCCTTGCATGCTGGTCCGGCTGGCGAGGTGCTTACCAACCGCTGTCTTTTCCCCACCTCAGAATAGCATTCCTTTCGAACACCACGGCAAGTAGCTGCTCGTCTCCATCGGAAGGCAGCACTGGGTGAGTGTGCTCATGGCGGGGCTCGCAGACCATCCCACCCACTGTAGGGCTCACAGGCGGGCTGGGCTTGCATGCCAGGCGCTGGAAGCATAGTGAGGCTTCTCCTGCTTTGTTCTTCTCATGTGGGCTCCAGAGCAGCAGCAGTCAGCAAGCTCCCCATCTGAAGGGGAGAACCCCCTCCATCTCTGGACGGAGCAGCCCTAGGGGATGGTCCTGCTGTGCGCCCTTGGCCTCTAGCCTCCCTGTGACTGCATTCGGTGTGCCGGCGCTGCCCTCCGCTCTGGGTCCTGGCCTGGCCGCCCCACCGGGCGTACTGGCACCTGTGTCTGTTGTGCTCAGCTGAGTGGCGCCATGCTTGGTGTTGGGGCTCTTGAGCTCTTGCTGCGTTCAGACTCCTTCCTGATGGTCTCGCCCCACCCTGGCTTATGTAGTCATCCCTCTTCCTCTCTTTCATCTCTCCGTCTCATTTTATGTTTCTCTCCAAACTTGGTCCAGCCTCACCATCTTGTCCCTGAAGCTGCTGTCTGTATTAACCCATCCAGCCACAGCCACCTGCTCCCTGCGCCGGTGCATGGCTGGGTGTCCTCCCTGAGCTCCTTCTTGTCAGCCACATGGCACTCGGTGGTGCCTTCCAGCCGGGCGTGAGCTTGTGCGGGTGCCATGCCACTGAGGGCCCGGCTGCAGTTTTCATGCTGCGCACTCTGACCAGTGAAGGCAGGGCCTGCTCCGGTGTCTTCGCAAGAGGAAGGGACTGCTGTTCTCATGCTCCTAGTTACTCTCCAGGAAGGGATGCAGGACCACGCATCTGCTCCTGTGGATTCTCTGATGGACTCCGCGTGCTCCTTGCTTGCATGCCTCTTCTTCCTTTTCCTTCTTGCTGTTACTGTTCTGCTCAGCAGTGTCCTGGCTGCAGAGGTCCCTTTGTACAGCCATGGGTGCAGAGGTCCAGGCGGGGGCCAGGAGGCACTGTGCCCTTTACTTCCCAGGCTCTGTGATTGGCTCCCGTGCCTGGTGCCCAGCTGACTGTTGCACTGGCTCCTGCTGACCTTCTCCTGTGCTTTGGCTCTGACAGATTCCCAGTCGGGTGGCTTCCAGTGGTCTTCAGTCTGTCGTGCACCGATGAGAACTCTCCTTTTTGCTGTGAAGGGCAGACAATGCATGGCTGATCTACTCTGTTACCAATGGCTTTACTAGTGACACGCCCCCTGGTCTAGACCCGGAATGTTCACACCGGGAGCTCTTCAGGCCTCTCACCCAGCGATGCTTGTGGGGAATCCAAATACAGACTAAACGGACAGGCTCCGAGAGCGGCCACCACCAGGGGCTGCCACCGCGGCCCCCCAGAAGCTCAGTTACCACGGGGCTGGGAAGACAGCAGAGTGTGGGAGACGTTACAGAGACCCTGACTCCCTGCCACGAGCCTCTCCACCCTCCAGTGGTGGCCGACCTGCGCTCCCTGCGATCCCACCGCGACTACCAGTCTTCTACTTGGTTAAGACAGTTTTGTATCATTTTGCTAAAAATTACTGGCTTAAATCTGTGTAAAGAAATCTGTCTTTTTATTGTTTCTTTCTTGTCTGTGTCTGCAGTCTTAAAAAGATGTTGACTTTAAAGACTCCTGAGCCAGACCCGGGCTTGCCATGTCTGTGGAGTCAGGAGAGGGCACATGTGAATGTGCAGGGTGTGTGTTCAGTTTCTGTTTTCTGTGTTGTGTTGTCCACTTTGGAGAGGGAACGTCTCATCAGAGCAGTGTGTGTCTGCATCTCACAGCCGGTCCGGCCTCTCTCACTTTTCCCTCTGTGCCTGGGGCCTGCTGCCAGCAGCGCCCTGGAAAGCATGGCTGCTGCAGAGCATGTGTGGCCGGCGTGTTGCACACAACGTCGTGCCTTTCTGGGCAGAGGAGGCGATGGGCAAGGAGGGCTCGGGCGCAGAGGCCTTGAGAACCCGTAACAATGGGAGTCCAGATCAGAGTGGATTGTGCATTTCCGATTTCTGGGAAAGAGGGCTGCGTCAGAGACAGGGTGATGTAGGGTTGTGTGTGGTATTTGTTGCCTTTATGCCTTTGAATTTGGGAAGTTTCTGAACAGACTGTAAATACTGCTGTGCAGATTGGCACTTGGTCTGTGTCTTTGCCCGCTCAAAGCCAGGGACCAAGTTGTCCCCCTAGGTACCCAGGTTTGCCCAGAAAGGCTGTGACTGAGGGGAATCCACCCAGTGGTGCCAAAGGGCAGGTGACTGCCTGAATGTAGGGCCTTCACCTCCAGAGAGATGTGGTGTACCACCCACCTCGTGCCCTTCAGCCCAAGTTGCAGTCCTGAGCACCCCTGGGGGACAGGATGCAGTGTGTTCATGGTCCATCTCTGCTTCTCCCCATCGATGTGGAGAGAGCTCTGCTGGGGCCCAGGTGCTCTTGGAAAGACTAAGCGTGCCACCATGGCTTTTCACTCCTAACCCAGAGATCCTTGGCGCAAAACCCTGGCCCCAGGCACTGTTGGTGTGCGATGGTATCCCAGAGTGTGGCCCTTTGCTAGCTTGCCATGTGTCTGTCTGAACCTGTGGGTGCTTTGAATCCTGAGCTGGTTACTCTGCAACCATTTTGGGCAGTAGGGCCTTCACGGGGGGGCTGTGTGTCTGGGTGGGCACTGGGCGCTCACATGGTTGAGGTGTCCGTGGCTGTGAGTCCGTTTTTCAGTGAACTGGCGGGGTGGCGGCAGCAGCCCTGCACACAAGGCTCCATTGTAAATAGCCATGGTCCTGGCGCAGAGCCAGAGGGTGGTGCCAGGCAGCCTCCAGATACTGCACTACATGCAGCCTGGGCTGCGGCTGCCCTGGGCGTGGACCCGCCTGATCCTCGAGAGTGTGGCTGTGATGTTCTTGCCCAGTATTTAATCCCCATCACACTTACAGGAAACATAGTTAGGATGTGTGTAACCTGTGTCTTGGTGACCAGTCTCTGAGCTGTGCATTTGTACTACCACTGTATTTGTGTACTTTAACAATTGTGTAAATAATAAATTCATAATGACTTCTACATTTCTTTCCTGCCCCTTTGGTGTGGTCTTTATTTCATCAGCTGAGTTTTCAGTGGATTTAGGTAACTAGGTGAAGGCTGACTTGTTTTCCTTTTTTCCTTTTGTAGTACTGGGGTTGAACCCACAGCCTTCATAGTCAGCTACATCTCTACAGCTCCATCCCTTTTTTATTTATTTTAAGATAACATATTCCTAGGTTGCCCAGCTGGAGGGTCTCATACTCTTGTGACCCTTCTGCCTCACCCTCCCCTGCTGAATCACAGGCGAGCATCTCCACGCCTGGCTGAACACTGACATGGAGGGTGGGTTCCCACACATCCTTGCTCCCGTGTTTGGTAGCAGGTTGGAACAGCTACCAGGATGCTCCCCCCTTGAGCCCTGGTGTGACAGGTGGGGTCCAGGTTCCCTTCGGTGTATGGTGTGCTTCCGAGAACCACTCTCCATAGGTGAGGCATCTGTAGGGAGTAGGCCCCCAACCCTGCACCCCTCTGGGTGGCCCTGGTGCTCCCCTGGAGTCCACAGTGGTATACCCTTCTCAGGGAGGGGCCAGGTGACAGCCTGCTGAAGCCTGATCTGCAGCTGGTGCCTGGGCCTGCCCCTTCTCTGGGACACGCACCTGCATGTTCTGTGTGACCAGCTTTGGGTGGCCAGGCACATGCCAGCAGGACTTGGAGGTTGCCAAAGTTAGGAACAGATTGGCCCTGCATGTGGTATACATGTGCACGTGCTGTAGGGGTCCTTGCCACACCCTTGAGACAACCTTCCTGCCCCTCTGGCCACTAATGGGCATCCAGCCCAACTTGTTTGGTCTCCTTCCTACACTCTGCGCATCCCACGTTGGATTCTTGGTTGCCTCACCTGAGAAGCTCGACCAGCCTTGCCCATATCGGCAGCTTCTCCAGCCCTATTAGCTCCCTCCTTCCATGGGCACCGTGCTGTGAAGGGTTCCCATGCTGGAGGCAGCAAGAGCTAGAGGACACAGTCCAGGCAGTGGCCCCACAAGCAAGCCCTGCAGGTCTGGGCGCTGCCCTGAGGACTCACCCAGATTCCTCAGGGTACAAGACCCATTCTGAGTTCACCCACCTGGTGCCAGGTGTTCTGTGTAGATGCCCAGCTCTGGCCAGACCTAGCTTTGGTTGTGCTCTGCAGAATGGGGCAAGGGTTCCTGGCTCAGGGATGGTAGGACATCTGGACCCTCACGGGCCCACCAGGGACTGGTCCAGATGGACATGCCTCTGGAACATTTCTCATTGGGGTTGGGCCTTCACACGATGTTGTATGTAAATTTGGACACCTGAAAATGCTTCCCCGAGGCAGCCCTGTCTGTGCCTGTGGCCTGGCTCCCAGCCTTCCACCACCACCACTCAGCATTCAGTAGCCTCTCTGGATTTTTTTGTCCCTTCATCTCATGACTTGCCTGCCAGATCACAGTGTCGGTGTCACCACCATGTGTGCCTAGCTGCCCAGCTTGAGCCACAGGCTGTGCTCTTGTGTGTCTGCCCGGAGATGTTGCCATCTTCCTGTGGGTGCAGGGAGCCTGTGTGGTCTCACCAGGCCATACAGATCCAAGGGACTTCAGGGCCATGCAGCCTCCCCCTTCAAAGTGGACCCCTCCCTGTCCAGCCTAAGCCATCCTCCTGGGGGCAAGCTAGCATCTTCAGCATTTTGAAGTTGCTGTGTCCCAGAGTCTCATTTGGGGATCACCATCTCCATCACTGGCTGCTCCGTGTTCTGACCAGCGATGTACTCTGCAAGCTCAGGACAGGACCAGGGGAGGGCTGGTCACTGGGTCAGTACCTGCTCACAGGCCATTCTAGGACCAAGCTCCATGTTGGTAGCCACACTGGTATAACTGCTGTGGCCAGCAGGGCCAGGGCAGGCCAGTCACGTCCTTGAGAGCAGTGGATCGGGGCACCCCAGGGGCGCCGAGCAGCAGAGGTAGCTAGGAAGGGAGGAGCCCGTCAGCCATCCTCAGAGGCCTGGCAAGCCTGCTGAAGTGCTGCAGCTCCCCACAGCCTTATCTTTTTCCTTGCCGTTTCTGGAGGCAGCTGATTCCCATGCTTGAAGCCAGCACATCATGGAGCCTGGGTTCTCTACTGTCCCCTCCCCACACGGTGAGGACAGACCCTCCCAGGACGTGTGTGGCCCTTGGCCATCAAGGCTGGGCAGTGACCTCTCAGCTGCCACCACCACTGCCCATTGGCCCACAGAGGGGAGAGGAACGGGAAGATCAGAGGGAAGAGCCACAGGCTGTAGGCAGATGCCTGGGCTGAAGGAAGTCACCGGCTTCCTCAAAGAGCTGGATGCGAGCTCTTGCCTCCTTTTCATTGCAGAGGAGCAGGGATGTGGCATCTCTCCGGTTGCACTTGGCCCGCCAGGGTGCCCGCTGCCGTCCCCAGCGCCCACGACGTACCACCTACTGAGGCCCCTCAGCAGCCTCTGACCAGGCTCCCAGCCATGCAGGCCGCCGCTGGCCACGAGGGCAGGTGGGTGTGAGGTACCCAGGGCAGCCAGCGCTGAGTGCAGGCTGGATGGAGAATGGGGAGCAGAGATCAGCAACACTGACACACAGCAGACATGCAGCCAACGAGGGGATGAATAAACGGAAGGGAGGAAAGTGGATGCTTTAAGCCCACAAGCAGTAAAAGGCACACACGGTGTACTCGGGCCGTCCCTTCACCACTCGGCTCCCACAGGTCCAGAGACCAGCCTCCAGCTGCCTGCTGGGCATCCCTCTTCCACAAAGTGCCCCCCACCAGCCCTTTTCTCCATGCCCTGTGAACACTTTCATGGCCAAGAAACCCCACCTGCTCCTACTGGAGCTGGGCAGAACACAGCACTGGGAAGGCGGATGAGGACAGGACACTTGTAGGAATAACCAGGTGGTTTCCTGATGGAATTGAGACAGGGTAAACAGACCACAACACAGAACTGCACCAGCAAGTCCCTCCAAGCTCCACCCACACAGTGATGACGCACCTTCTCAGGTGGGCAGAGGGGAGTGGGCTCCGCAGGAGAGGAGGGCAGGACAGGGGGCCCAGGCCCCAAGGAGGGCCCCAGCAGCAGCCCTGGCCTTTGATTAAAGTGGTGTTGTCTCAGAAGTCTGGGTTTCCAGGTCCTTGACCGCAGTGGGCACGGGCTGCCTGGGGTCTGCAGGCCGGGTCCCTGGGGCAGCCAGGTGGCCCATAACTGTGGGGCTTGGCTCCACTGCAGATCCGCTTTGGAATGACATTATCCCCACTTCGCCACCTCCCCCACAAAACAGGTCAGGTGGTGACCCAGTGACCAGGCAGCCAGCACCAGCACCGAGCTGACGGCCCCACCTAAGCTAGTCCTGTTTGTGAAATAAATACGTGTTGCCAGTCTCTGAACCTCTTCCCTGTGCCCTGCCGGCCCCAGCCAGGCTGCTCATACACTGGTTTCTGGGGTGTGAACCACCTCCCCGTTCTTCTCAGGCTCTGCCTTCAGGAAGTGCTCCACCTCCTGCGAGTCCACCCTCACATCCACAGGGGGCTTGTGGAGCTTCTCCTCCTCCAGGGCCGCTGCCTCGGGCTTCGGTGCCTCGGACCTGCTCCTGATGCAGAAGTTGCCCAGCAGCAGCACGAGGGAGGAGGTGAGCACCTCGGCCCCCGCCAGGATGAACACATACTTGTAGACCTTTGTCGCATCCAGCAGCTTACCTGCAAGAGGACCTGGGTCACCAGCTGTGCCCACTGAGACCACAGGTGCCTCCTGGGGACCAGGGCTCCCACTGACTCCCCTAGTGTATGGCTGGTGTGAGGAAGAGCCCCCATGGGACAGCCACCTTGCTGACTCAGGCACCGTCCAGGGGCATCCTGCCCTCCCCACTTCCTATTCCTCCCCCTGGGCAAAGGCTAAGAAGCTGAAAACAAGTGGCACCAAGGGTCTACAGTCATGGAGCATGGCTCGCCCTGCCCCGTAGCCTCTGCAGTGCAGTGCCAGGCTCTGCCCAGCCCTGTGCTCTGTACCTGAGGACCCTGAGGCCTGGAGAACCAGACGGCGAGGCTTGGGGTGCTGTCTCCCACCCCAGAATCCTGCTGAGGTGCAGGAGGCTCAGGTAGGGGCCAGGGTGAGCAGTGAGTTCCCGCAAGCCAGAGCCCATCAGTTTCATGTCTGGGCCTCCCACTTCTGGGTCCCTACATGTGTCCCTCCAGCCCCCAGCAGCACTCACCACCCGATGGGGGTCCAATGAGCACAGCCACGGCTTCCATCAGCAGCACCAGGCCAATGGCACTGGAGAACTTGTGGGTGCCCACGATGGCCATGAGCACCTCAAACTGCAGGGCACCCACCATGCCGTAGGAGATGCCGAAGAAGATGCAGAAGACGACCAGGCCCCCATAGTTGCTGGCCGTGGAGCCAGTCAGGTCAGTGAAACCGTTGAAGAACATGGCGAAGCTGAACAGGTAGACAGAATAGGGCCGCACCTTCTTGAGCCCCGTGATGAAGCCAGCGGTTGGCCGGGCAAAGATGTCGATGAAGCCCAGGATGGTGAGCAGGAAGGCAGCCTTTGTGTCGGGCACGCCCAGGTCCTTGGCATAGCTCACCACAAACACAGGTGGCACAAAGAGCCCCAGCACCATAATGGAGGCGGCAACCGCATAGATGACAAAGCCACGGTCCCGGAAGACACTCAGGTCCAGCAGTCTCCGGGAAGGCTGCTGGGGCCCGGGACCCCCGCCCGGCTTGGGGGCCACCAGTGGCCTCATGAGTGCAGCACACACGCAGCAGTTGAGCAATAGGCCGCCCAGGATGAGGAAGCCACCTCGCCACCCGTAGTGGTCCTGGAGTACCTGCCCCAGTGGGGACAGTGCACACAGGAACACAGGGCTGCCCGCTGCTGCCAGCCCGTTGGCTATCGGGCGCCGCTTACTGAAGTAACGGTTAAGCATGATGAGGGAGGGCTGGAAGTTGAGAGCGAGACCCAAGCCTGCAGAGAAGGGGCAGCGTGAGACCCCACCGGCGCCCCCAGGGCAGGCTGCAGCTCCACCCCAGGTGTGGGCCTTGGAGTCAGGGCACCCACTGAGGAGCAGGGAAGCCCCTGCCACCCCTGCTTGTGCCCACCGCTTCCCTGAACTGTTCCCAACAGGAGAGCACGTGGCTAAGGCATCCTATTGGGAAGCCCAGTGCTCAGTCCCTACCCCTCCCACATGTTAACACCCAGCTGTCAGCCAGGGTGATCACCGGCCACTCACCAGTAATGACGCCAGCTGTGAGGTAGAGCTGGATGATGCTCGTGCAGAAGGATGCAGCCACCATGCCCAGGGACGCAAAGAGGCCACCCACAAGCATGACTGGCCGGCAGCCAAAGCGGTTCACACACACACTACAGAGTGGGCCTGCAGGGAGGCAGAGCAGACATGAGGCTGGCCCAGGCTTCCTGCCAGGCTCTGCCCTCTGCAGGCCCGTGGGAGCCCAAGGTCATTGGCCTTAGCCCCACTGCCCCAAAGGGGCACTCTTCCCAGACACCCACTCGGCAAGTATGACAGCAGCACTGGGACCTAGGTCCCAGGCAGGCTTATCTGCTAGCTCCTGGTGCCATCCACAAACATCACGCAGGTGGCACAGATATCAAGGCATGTGTCAGCAAGGCCAGCCCGCCTGGCCGGTGGGAGGGACACTGCTTCCCAGCAGGATCCTGTCTGGGGGCTTCCCCCATGCCCTTGGAACCCAAGAAAAGCCCCATCCTGGATCAGCTGGTCTGAACCCCGGAGGCCACACCTGTGCCATAGAGCATGGCCAGCAGGATGGAGGAGATCCAGGCCGTGTCGCTGTACCCGATCCCAAACTCCCGGATGAGCTCCTTGAAGAAGACGCTGACGGCCTTGGGGAAGGCGTAGGAGAAGCCCGTGATGACAAAGCAGCCAAAGAGCACTGCCCAGCCCCAGCCCCCGTCCGGAGCCTTGATGCCAGTGGGGCCCTCGTCTACCACGGCGCCACCCATGGCCAAGAGGACTGGTTCTTCTCACCTGAGAGGAGGGAAAGGAAGCAGGGCCGGCTCAGATGCCAAGGTAATCGTGGAGCCTCAGCCGTGGCCAGCCTGCTCTGCTGCCCCACAGCCCTTTACCTCTGGCACCTCTGCCAGCTGTTTGGCTCCCACGGCTAACCCACCCTTGGCCTCGGCTCCCGTTCAGCTGGCTCAGCCAGGATTCAGATACCTCCTGCTCCTGGAAAGAGCAGACCACCCCTCTACCCTCTGCCAGTAGTGCCGTGCCAGGGGTGTCCTCTGGGCCTCTGCACAGATCTGCATAGGAAAGTCTGGGGCAGGGGCAGACAGTAGGGGCCACAGTGTCAGGAAGCAGGTACGGGCTGGCTGTGTGCCCCACTTCCCATGAGTGGAGCCCAGTAGCTGCCAGGGCCATCCTTAGCTCTTGAGGAAGGCAGCTCGCCTCACAGGTTCAAGGAAGGCCTGGGGCCAGGGGAGTGTTCACCCCAGAAGGGCAACTGGCGGAAGAGGCTCTGGCCAGCCTACTGAAGTCTATTTTTCCGGGCCTAGGCTGGCAAGCCTCACACACCAGCCGGGACCGACTTCCCTTTTTTAAATCCAGGAGATGAGCTCATTTGAAGCTGGGGCAAAGACTTCAGCTTCCTGCCCGCCTCCCATCAGGAGTCCCTGTATCCCAGAGGTTATCCCCAACCTCACCAAGGAGACAGCTGGGACAGGGTTGGCGTCCAACACCCAGGGCCCCCAGTCCAGTCTGCTCAGCCTGTCACCAGTGGTGTGTGGCCAACTAGCTTCCTGGGGAGAGAGAAGAGCCTGGTGGGTAAGGTTAGCCAGTGCAGCCAACACCCAGGAGCCCCAGTGGAGCAGCCCTGTAACTCCAAAGCCACCTCACCCCCAGTTTCCTGGCTTTCTCCTTCAAGCACAGAGGCCCTGTGGGTAGCTAGAGACCGGGCCCTGGTATGGGGAGCTAGGCTCAGTCTACCCTGTTCCTCCAGGGTTACCCACAAGCCTCCCAAGGTGGCACCCTGCCTCAGACCAGCCGGGTTGTCCAAGCCTGAGAGGAGAGAGGACTGTGTCGGCAAAGTCATGACAGGTTGCAGGCAACACAAGAGCACTTTTCCAAATTACCACTAAATTCAAAAGATCCTACCTATAAACCCAGCTACACAGGAGGCTGAGGCAGAAGGATCACACTGAGCCCAGCCTGGCCACCTCTGACAGCACACTCATGGACACACCGCAACGCGCTGGCCTTCCAGCCAGGCATGTCACCCAGGCACAGTGGCACAGTGCCACACACCTGGAGTCCTAGCATAGGGGAGGTTCAGGCAGGAGGATCGCTGAAAGTTCAATGGCAGCCAGAACTATATAGCAAGACCCTGTCAATAAGTAAGTAAATAAAGGGCTGGGGGAGCTTGGTTGGTAGAACAGTTGCCTAGCATGAGAGGCCCTGGGCTCAATCCCTAGTACAGGGGGAAGAGCACTTCTAATATTATATACAGGGGGGAAACTGAAAAAACAAAATTACATTTTAGGAGTGTTCGGTAACACACTCAGAGTTCACACTTTCTGTGAAAAATAAGGGGGCGTGGCCCCCAGTGCCAGACCTCCAAGGGTGGTCATAAGGACACTGGGAGGGGTGACTGTCCCCAAGGCGCACTGCTTTGGATTGTCAATTTACAGGGTTTTGTTTTGTTTTTTTT
Source organism: Petromus typicus (assembly GCA_004026965.1). NCBI lineage: Eukaryota > Metazoa > Chordata > Mammalia > Rodentia > Petromuridae > Petromus > Petromus typicus. The sequence continues at coordinate 14,435 of PVIR01017419.1, read as the reverse complement.
TTCTGCACCTTTTAAAATAAATCAAGTGGACAGTCAAGGCCACAAAGTGGAAAGTGTCCAATACCAGTGGTGAGAAGAGCCCAGCTTGGCATCTGTTAGTCCCTCCCCACACCATCCATACCCAGTGCCCGCCAAGGGATCACGAGTCCCTGAGTCTCCACTGCCCCCAAGGACTGGGCCCTCCCTGGAGGGTTCTGGTCCTCAGGAGGCAGAGTGGGAGCAGGAGGTGAGGATGTCCACTGCCCACGGATGAGGCACCCCGACCAGGATCCTGGGGTAGGCAGAGTGGCTGGCACTCAGAACCCAAGAGGGTACAATGCATTCCAGGGCGTGGAAGGCTGTGGCTGCCCCATGGGGCTCAGGGCCACCTGCGCCAAGATGGCCACTCCTGGACAGGAAGCTCCCAACCAAGGCAACTACAGTGGGCGTCCACACCACCCCCAAGGTGCCAGGCACCCTACGGAAGGTCTTCTCAACAAGGCTTCTACTTGCCAACCAAGGCTGACTCTACCAACATGGCCACACAGCGGGCATCCCAGAGGAAGGGGCTGGGACTGCCAAGAGTGGAATGGCCTCTTAAGCCCAGTCTGCTTTCGGGAAGGGAAGTGAGCCCATCTCAGCTCCCAGGATTCAATCCTGGGTCCATGCTGATCCCCAAAGAACCCCAGCCCCCAGGCATAGTCCTGCGGAGAAGGCACCCACCACAGGCCACCTCTGACAGCATACTCACGGACATGCCGCAAGGGGCTGGCCTTTCAGTGACATTTACCCTCCCAGGGAAGCATGTGAACCAGCCCAGAAATAACCTGGCCTCCAGGTCGCAGAAAGCTGATCTGGGGCCCAGGGGTGCCTCTGGGTCAGCAGAGGCTCCTCTGTCCTCAGGGCTGGTCCTTGAAGGTCCTTTGAAGGTCCTGCACCCCCCAAAACTGAAGCTGACGAAGCAACGGCCGATTTCCAGGTGCAAGGAAGACCCTACAATGGCCCGCCCAGGGGCCCCCCAGACCCCGCAGAAATGCCTCCCTGGCCTGTCCTGGGCCTGAGCCAGGTCCCTATAGCCCAGGTCCCTATAGCAGCCTAACCCTACCCTGGCTTCCAGTGCCAGCCTTTGTGGTCCCAGCAGCTGACAAGAATGGAGACAGTGGCTTTCCTAACACCCACATTCCAGACCACCGAAGGACCAGAAGACCCCCTGTTGCGAATACTCAGGGTGGCAGAGGCAGGAGGGTGCACAGGGGAGGGCCGGCCTGCTTCAGTTGCCCTTCCTTCCTCTTTGGTGGCATTGTGCAAACAAGTCACCAGCAGTGCTCTCCCCCTCCCCGCAGGAGACTCCAGGGTGTGCTGGGGCATGATGCCAGCGGCTTTTCTCAGAGAGGATCCAGAGCAGAGGGCGGGCCGTCCTCCCCATCACCCCAACCTTCTCAGCCCCAGTGCAGCCAGTGTGTGGATACTGCAGCTCAGAGTCCAGGTGGAGGGTCCGAGACCCCCGGGGTGCAGCCCCCGCTGTGTCTGGGCCCCTCTCCCATCTGAGGAGACTTATTCCTGCCTGCCACACAGTAGGCAGCCCTGGGGTCTGGTCCACCTTACTGCCCAGCGCCCTTCCCTGCAAGGCTGGGGTCTGTGGCCGAGTCCCAGCGCCCTGCAAGGCCTCCCCCCCAGGAGGAAGCCCATGGTCGGAAAGCTTCCTCCCATCGCCCTCCCACAGCCCCACGGTGCTAGTGGGCAGGTGGGGAGGTGGCGCCTAGAAGCGGGAAGCGAGGCGCCTGCTCTGCGCGCCGCTGCCCGGATGCAGGAGGGGCTCCGGATGGACCAGGAGGCGGGGTCGCGAGGGGCTGGGGGGCGGGAGATGCTCCGCCCGCGCGGCCGCGGGACGTGGGGGACGTGACGACCGCGCCGAGGGAGGGGCCGCACCGTATTGCCTAGAGTAGGTGGCCCGCCGCGGCGCGGTACCGTACTGGCCAATGTACGCGGAGTCAGCCTGCCTGGGGCGCCTCCTCTGCCGGCGGGGGGAACCCTAGTTGACGCGTCCAGACCAGGGAGACAGTGGGTTGTGAAAGCAGCCGCCCCCACACAGCCCATTTTGCAGATGGACACTGCGGGGGTAGATGGCTAGCCCGGAGACAGAAGGAACTCTGGTCCAGGGCCCCGTGCCTGTGGCCCAGGTCCTGATCTGAAGGCGCCTCCTGCCGCCCAGCAACCCTCCCCAAAGAGTCTGTTTGTGGCTCCTCATTGGCCTTTCCGTCCCAGGACCACGCCTGTGATGGCTCCCACCCACAGCCCCTTCACCTGCAAGCCCTGAGGGCTGCTCCGAGGTCACCAGAGCCCTTTCCTCGCTCTCCTCCTACTTAGTGTCCACACTCCTGGCAGCAAGGGCGACAGTCGTCTGGTAACCGGCCTTGCCCAAGGTCACACCAGGGCAAGCCCGCCGTGGGGGCCAGTCCAGGCGCTGACCACCAAGGCCTGGGCAGGAATGCTCCACACCTGGTCGGCCGGTACCCTGGGGCCCTCTGGGTTCAGACTGCCCATCTGCTAGAGGCACAGCATCAGTCACCACCACCCAGAGGGTGTCCACACTGGTGGAAATTCCTGGCCTCAGCATAGGCAGACCCCGCACCCACAGATGCAGACAACCCTCAGGCCTGAGGAGCAGAGCTGGGACCCCTGGAAACAGGAGCCCGGCTCCCCTTGGGGGCCAGTCCTGGGCCTGGTTGCTGGGAGAGGCCACCTGCCTTTCGCTGCCCCTCAGACCACTCAGGAGGCCAATTTGCAGTCCTCAAAGTGGTTCTGCCAGCCTAGGGGCCTGGACAGAAAGCACACTGGCCCCCGCGGTCCTAACCAGAGCCGGGACTGGCCTCTCTCCTTCCCAGCCTTGCCTCTGGACGCACCAGCATCAGGTAGGAGTTTCATGCACCTACTTTCCGAGAAGGAAACGAAGGGCCCCGTCTGGTTTTCCCGAAGGCTGGGGAACAGCCAGGTCAAGGTTGGGAGGCACCTCGATGCTACAGGGGGTCCTCCACCTCCGTGCCCCGGGTTTGGACTCACCTGTGGACCGCGGGAAGCTGTGAGATGGTGACTTAGGGGCAGTAAGGGGCGAGAGCTCACCCCTTCCAAGGCCCTGGCACAGAGTGCACGTGCGCGCCTCCCCCTCGGGGAGACCCACCAAATATAGCCCTCGCGCCCCGGACTCGGACCAAGTTATTTATACTCAGGGCAGACTCTGCCGCTCCGCACGGAGCCAGCCCGGAGCCCAGCACCCGAGGGCCGCCCGACGGATAGTTGCCCGGGCGCGGCCGGTTAGCCGGTGCCCCTAGGGCCCCGCGGGAGCTAAGAGGGCATGCCCGAGCCAGGACGCCCTAGGCGCCAATATACAAGAGTGAGGGTGAGAAGACGGGTGCGGCTGGGTCTCCGCCCCGGCCTGCACGCTGAGCATCCGGGCCGCACTTACCTGCCGCCACCACTTCTGCGCGACCTGCCCGCCGCCGCTGATGCCGAGCACCGCGCCGGGGGCGACTTTAAGTGCTCTCCGGGCTCGCGCGGCACGTCCCCTGCGCGCGTCACTGCCTCCTGGCGCCGCCCCCGCCCGCCCCGCCCGGACCCCGCGCCACCGCGGGAGGGGGCGCCCTGGCCACCGCTCAGCCGCTCCGACGGCGCACACTGCAGCCAGCCCTGCTCCGGCCCGGGGCCCCGGCTGCCAGTCCCCCTCGCCACGGCCTCGCACCTGCACTGCCCGCCTTCATCTCCAGGGTTGGTTCGCTCCACTGGTGCCCGGACCGCGGCTTCCACCGTTTGACTGCAGCAAAGGGCGTTCGAGCGGTCTCTGGGATCGAGCCCCACCCTCACTGCGCCCGGAGCCCGCCTAGGACCTACATCCCATCCAGACCTCAGCGATCCAGGTGCCAGTGGCGGTGTGGGCGGCAGGGGAGCAGTGTCTGCAGGCCCTGGGCGCCCAGGGCGGTCAGCCTCTCTGAACTTCCGTTTCCCCAAGTGGCTCTGTGCTCCACAGGCCGGGCAAAGCCTCCAATGCCTGCCCAGCTCCCCGCCCTGCCCCTCCTAGTCCGCTGCCTGGAGGTAAGGACCAGACCCTTGGGCCAGGAGAGGGCAGTGGGCTGGATGCTTCCTACCAGAGGGCTTTCCTGCCGGCCCTCCCTCCACTAAAATAAGGATACCTCGGGTGCCAAGGCCTTCTTCAGCCTGGGCCCAGGACATCACTTGTGCTCAGCCACCCAGCGAGGGATCCCAGGGGACTCCCTCTCCCTGACTTTTAAATGATATGATACCCAGAAGGCGAAGGTGGGGACCTGGGCTTTGGCACATACAGGAGCAGTGATGTTGCTGGTGAGCACAGGCTACCCGTCTATTAGTCCAGTAGACAGTGGACTACCCACTGGCAGCGAGGCATTGCCTTGGCCCCAGTCACCAGCTGCAGACCCAACTGGGTGTCCTGCACAGGAAGGCCCCCCAATCCAAAGCCGGTCAGCTTGGGCTTCCGGTGCCCTGCTGGGCTAGGTCCAAGCCCTTCCTCAAGTTCTCCAGGACTTTTGTCAGAAGCGGCAGTGCCAGGTAGCTTATTACCACTCGGGCTGAGCGCTCATAGGCACAACTCCTCTTGGGATAGGAATGGTCAGAACCCACTGGGCATCATGAGAAGGGCCACCTCTTGTCTGCAGCCTAGATCTGGGGGTGCTGGGAGGTCCCATCCCAGGCTAGCCTACTCTGGAAGGAAGGAAAGGGGGTCTACCCCCTTTCTCCCCATGGCCTGATCTGGACACCACTTGGCCAGATGGTTGTGCAGGGTCAGGCTGGCTCCTCTCAAGCTTCCCACCTGCAGACCTCTGGGAGCCAGGCCCCACCTCTGACTCCACAAATGCAGAGAACCTTTTCTGAAGGCCATCTGGCAGCCACCCCCAGGAGGGCAGCAGGAGAGTCTCTGCTCCTTTCAGGTGCCAGGGATTTTTCTGGGGCCCAAGAACCACTTGAGTCTCACATCCCAAGTCCTGCTTCCCCAGGTCCCAGCCTACTCAACCCCCTGGCCAGCCATGGCTGTGCCACCCCACTGATGGGACTGGGGCCAGGACAGGCCAAGTCAGTAAGAAAGCCAAGTTGTGGCACAGACATTCCAGCCAAGTCATGGCCGCCCTTGTGGGGCACCCAGCTGCCTGAGAGCTCCCTGTCCAGGAGACCTGGGGACATGACTGTCGTAGCCTGTCCGTCCACATCTGGGGTGCACACCCTATACTTGTGTACACACGCACAAACGCTGAGGCCCCTGCTGAGTCCAGGACTTTGTGGGACTTTGCTCGCCAAGTCAGATGGGAGTGCAGCTATGTCTGACGTCCTCAAAGGGCAGAGGCTGGAATCCAGACCAGGGTTTGCCCGGGGTTCCTTGCACTACCCCAAGGCCTTTCCCCCCAACCTCTGCAGGCCCCAGAGAACAAACACATTTGCCTGGCAGCTGCCTGACCTCCCACTGAGCAGCAGCAGCCCAGGCAGCCAGCAGTGATGGAAATGGGGAAGAAGCCAGACCTCAGCCTGCCCTGCCTGACACACCTGTGCGGCAGCCCAGTGCAGGTGCTATCTATGGGGTGCAGGGTGTAGATGTGGGGTGTAGGGCGCTGGGACATGGGCATACATGGATATTAGGAGTGTGTGCTTGGGTTTTAGGTATCCGGGCTTAGATATGAGGTGCACATGTTTATTGTGTGGGAGGCCTGAGTGTGTGTACATGCATGTTGAGTGTGTTTTGTTGATGGTACAGGTGTTCTGTGTATGAGTATTGGTATTGTACTTTGGTGTTGAGGATATTTGTGTGTCTGTTAGGTGTGTGGGGATGTTGAGTATAATTGTGTGTTTGTTGGTGGGTGTGGATATTGGGTGTGTAGGCATGTGTTGGTTGGTCATGTGTGCAGTTAAGTGTTTTGTGCTTATTGGAGTTTGGGTATGAGGGTGGGGTATAGTGTGGGGGTGAGGGTGGTCTCTGCTAACCTGAGCTGACCCAGTCCCCTTTTTGGGGCAGCAGAGAAAGGGCTGGAGCTGACAGGAAAGTGGGGGAGGGGAGCCACAGCCAGGACAGAAGTTCGAGGGGCCCTCCGGTCCTGTCTCCTGCTGTAGCTCTGGGGGCTGCATCTTCCCTTCTTGCACTTCATCCTCCCTCACCTCTCCTTAGGCCGAATGGTGGGGCCTGGGGGACTTGGCGCTGGAGTTCATCAGCCTCACCCAGACCCCATCTGCCCTGTGTTGGGTGCTACCCTTCGGTTCTGTGGAGGCCGTGTCTTGGTGCCCAGCGTGGCCTCTCCTGTCATCCCCCCGATGCCTGACCAGTGCTGTCCAGCCAGATGGGCACTCCAAGGGCCCAGCCCGGGGGATCTACGCTCTGAGAACAGGCTGCCTCTGCCCAAGGGCCCTGCTCCCATTGCCAGACATCCCCATGACCCCTCCAGCAACTCGCCTTTGCTCTTTGTAAATGCAAGAGGAGCACAGGAGCAGCAGACTGGCCCATGGCCTGGCTGGGTGAGGATCCCCACTGGGCCCCTAGTGCCTCTGCATGCTGCCATGGCTCTCTGACTGTGCTGTGCCCTCTTCCTGGGCATTAGGGGCACAGAAGCTTGATCCAGCCCCAAGGGGAGGCCAGCAGCCTGTGCCATGGAGAATAACTGGGTGGGGCTGGGGCTGCTCAGGATAACAGCCTTGGGCCCTGGCAGGTTCTGAGCTAAGGCTGTCCCTTCTGCGAAGACTGGCAGGTACTTTTGTGTCAAATGCCACCACAGCACCTACCTGGGGTTCCTGGGCTCTGGGCAGGAATGGGCTGGCATCCCCTATGCTACACAAGAAGACAGAAGTTCCTGGTATTAATCCCCCAGGCTTGGGAACTACCTTAATTCCTGGGACACAGTACCTACACCCACAATTTAAAAGAGGAAAGGTTTATTTAGCTCACAATGTGTAGAGGTTCCAGTCCATTCCCAGCTGGTTCCCAGGCAGGGCAGCAAGGCAGAGGGGCACAACAGAGGTGGACGTGCTCAACACATGATAGCAGGAAGCAGAGAGAGATCAACAGAGGAGGAGAGATAGATCCTGCCAGGCAACGGCCCTGCCCAGCTCCTGCACCATGCCTTACCTGCTGCCTCACATCCAGGGTCAACTCCAAGAGGGATGGGCCCCGCCCATGACCCAATCACATCCCTGAAGTTCCACCTGTGAGTGTCAGGCTTTGGGGATATCAGAGTATAAGCCATAACTGGCACTGGATTCATCCTTCTGTGTAAGAAATTATCCCCAAAACTTAGCTGTTTAAAACAAGCAGTGTCCGAAGTTCAAGAATTGGAGTAGTGGGGGCCACTGATTTAGCTCAGTGGTTCCGGTGCCTGTCTTGCAAGCGCAAGGGCCTGGGTTCAATCACTGGTTAACCATATATAATACTGGGTGTGGAGACTCACCCCAGCAGCAATCAGTACCACATACCACAGTGCCGGGTGTGGTGGCTCACGCCTGTAATCCCAGCACTCGGGAGGCAGAGGCAGGAGGATTGCTGTATTGTGAGCTGGAGGCTGAGCTCAGGGCCAGACTGAACCACAAAGCAAGACCCTGTCTCAAAAAAAAAGAAGAAGAAGAAGAATTGGAGTGACCAAGCAGGGAGCTGAGATCACACAGGCTGTGTCACCCGAGACTGGAGCACGGAGGCCTCACTTCCTCTGCCTGTGCCCCACCCAGGGCTGTGTAGTGTCCCCCTGGCATGACTGCTGGATCCTTCAAGTGGGTGACCCAAGGCCAACCTGCGGTGGCATCTCTGAAAGCCCCTGCAGCCATGTGCCCTGGAGTCCACTCAAGCCTGCTTGGCCGCAGGAGGCTGTCCCCATTCTGCCCCCATTTCCTGTCTTTCTCTCAACACCCTGTGCAGACTGACAGCTGGCCCATGGCTTCCTGTGCCCAGCAGAGGCTCTGTGCTGCCCTGGTGTCCCCCCGACCAGTGGCTGGGCCACACACACTCAGATGAGTGATGGACCTGTAGAACGTGACCCTGGCCCCCAGCCCAGCTGCCCCTGTCCCTCCCCTGGCCCTTGTAGCCCATTCTCCAGGTGGCAGCTGGATATAGCCTCTGGTGACTCCCCAGTGCTCATCTTGGTCTTGCTGCCAGGCCTCTGCCCATCTTCCATGCCAGGGATATCCTTCCAGTGTCCCATGCTCTGGTGGGTGACCCAGCCTGCCTGGGCATGCTCACCATGCCCTACTGACCTGTGGATCCAACACAAGTTCCTGATTCTCCCACTGTCATGGCTGAGGTTCCACCAGCCTCAGCCACCCACTCTCTGGGTACCTGACCTGCCATCCCCCTGTTGCACGCCCTATGATCTCAGTCTTGAGCACCCAACATGGGCAGAGGCCACGGGCCTGCGCCCACCAAGGACTGTCCTGCTACGGTGCCTGGGCCTTCACCGGGCCAGACTGGAGGCTGTGAGGAGAGCGGCCGGGCCGTGGTGTGCAGGCTGGTGGGGTAAGCTGGGCGCCTTCAGGGGAAGAAGCCTTGCCCAAGCTTCCTGCTGCCCAGCAGGGGCCGCAGCCCCTCCTGTGACTCAGCAGGGACAGCCCACAGGAACCTGCAGGGACAGGGCAGGCGTGGCCAGGAGTGGGAAGGCTTCTGAGGCAGGCACCCACAGCCCCACCCCAGCGCAGCAAGAGGCCGCACCAGCGCCTTGTTTCCACAACCTCAAGTTTCCTCATTTTTGACTCTGAGAACAGTGGATCCTGTGGTCTAAAGGGGCCTTGGCTTTGGTGTGAATACCTTCCCAAAATGACCAATTCCACTGCTGTAAAAATGTTTCAATATATGTGCTCATTGTTTTTATTTATAGTACTGATTTGTCTTAGTTCATTGAATAGACTTTGTGTCATCTGTTTCCTTTTTGTTAAAATATTTTTGTTTTATGTCTTGTTCTCTGAGTAACTACTTTGAAGATAAGGATACACAGGGTAATATCTATTGTTATTCTCTATTTGATTATGAAATTTTATTTTTTCACACAAATTTTTTTTCCAGTACTGGAGATTGACCTTAGGACTTTGTGCTTGCCAGGCAGGCATTGATGCCACTGAGCTACATCCCCAGCAAAAAACTTTCTAAAAGTCAGCGTGAGAATGCTCTGTTCCCTGTGGTCCCCAGATCACCTGCTGCTTCCCTCATGCCATCTATGCAGTGGATGGGACAGCAGAAGAAGGTGGGCACCAGGAACAGCACCCCCCTGCCTCCCGGGCAGCTGTCCAGCCGTGTCCATAGCCTGTTGTGCCTCATCCTGACCTCCCTGGGAAGTGTCCAGATTTGCTGGGCTCCCTGGCTTCTTCTGGACAAGGCCAGTCCTGACTGTCCCAGGCGCTGTCATTTCAACCACAGCACATCCTGCACACCCTCAGCCAGCAGCCCACCTCACCCACTGGTGGCCTGTTCGCTGGACCATGTGGCTGGCCACCCAGCCCGGCACAGTCAGCCAGGTGGGGGTGTTCACCCGGAACACCACCCGACTTCCTGAACCTCTCTCCCCATCTGTAAAGTACATGTGACCTCGTCCCCTGGGTACTCTGGGCTGACATCACTGCCCTGTCTCCAGGTCTCCCTTTGTAAAGGACCCAGCAGGGAATTTGCCAACTGCCTGTTCTCACCCAACCTTCCTTCCAGAAGGGCCCCAAACAGGCTCCAGGGGGCGGGTGGCAGCCAGCCTTACAGAGGGTCTTCTTCTGCTCACTCACCCTCTGCCCCAGGGCCAGGAGTTAATGGAGAAGCACCTTGGGAGGACTGACCGAGGGAAGTGACTGGCTCGGGCTCAGGAAGGTCAGTAGCAGGCAGCCCCACCCTGCTGCTGTTCAGAAACCTGTGCTGCTGGGACCCCAGGTGAGACCCGGAGGCCTGAGATACAGTTGGGGAACTCCTGTAGTGAGATTGACTCTGTGGCTGAAATACCAGAGGGAGGACCTCAGGTCACAGGCAGCTGCAGTCAGGCCTCCGTGGGCAGCTCCTGGTACCGTCCACACCCCAGGGCACACTTTGAGGGGTGTGTTGCACAGCTGCCAGGCTGCCCTGTGAGCAGTAAGAGGCCATCAGATCAGCCTGCACTCTTCGATCCCAGAACCCCATAGACTGGCCTGTCACCCTTCCTTGTGTACCTGGAATGGAGGCGCCTGCCCCTCAGGTGTGTGCTGGCATCTGCACTGGCCCAGATGGGACAGTGGTGTCAGCTCTGCCCCCTTACTGCTGTCCAGGAAGGTCCCTCAGCCTATGCCGTTCTGCCTCTGTGACAGGGAGGACTGCAGGGTGGCCCCCCGGAGTCCCGCACAGGCCCAGGGCCAGCAGTAGTGGTGGGTAGAGCAGTAGCCCTCCAAAGTGCAGCTCTCGTCTTGGCTCTGCACACAGAATGCAGATGAGTGGGCACTGCAGATATGACCACAGCGGCACAGGGTGGGCCCTGGGTGATGGGACTGGTATCCCAGCAAATTGAACATGAAGAGAGACACTGGGAAGAGCAGAGGTTGGAGTGACACCATTGCCAGGTGCTTGGGGAGGGGAGGAGGACCCTACGGAGCCCCGGCCACTGGCCAGCTTCTTGATCTCTGCAGAACTACAGGAGAATAACTTCCTGTTGCTTAAGCATGAGCTTGAGTTATTCTTTCACGGCAGCCCGGGGCCCTTCCCTCTGTGAGCTCCCTGGTGCTGACCTCCCTCTGACTACCCCATCAGTGGTGGGTCAGGGAGGGCAATGTGGGGGTGCAGCAGGACTGGCTGCCTTCAGCCCGAGTGACAAGAGCTCATGCTTCGGGCAGGGACATGGCATCCCCGGGCAGCACTCCTCAGCTGGTGTTGGGGGGATCCTGGCATACGGAGGTGTCTGTAGGGGCAGGTGGTTCAGGGAGATGTAGCCTTACTCTGAGCCAACGGCTCTGAGATTAGAACTCAGACTGTGGGCGCCATAGCTTCTGGGCCTGGTGGGGGCCCCTGTCCTCCTTCCTCTTCCTGGGGGTCCAAGCACGTGTCTCGGCTGCAGGAATGACCATGGCCACCGTGATGCCACTGTCTCCAGCCACAGAGCCAAGTGCCCTTACCTGTGACGTGGCTGCCTCAGCGTCTCCGGCTGGGGCTCCATACAGAGCGTCCTTTCCTCTGGTCTAAGGTGGAGATGGGAGATCGGGGTGCAGCGGCTCATTCCTCCCGGGGTTCTCCTCAGCTTGCGCGTGGCTCTTCTGCGCGCATGCCTAGTATCTTTTCTTTCATAAGGACTTCACCTTTCCACCTCATTTAACTACAGTTAATGAGATGAGGCCTCATTTCCATAGATGGCTAGGGCTTCCATACATGAATTTAGAGGGAACACAATTCAGTCCACAACATATTCCCACCTCACAGACGAGCGAAGTGAGACATAAGGAGCCACAATGCAGACCCAGCAAGCCCTGGTTCCCCTCTGGGTGGTCCAGCACCCTCCTCTCAGCACCAAACCCAGCCAGCGCTTGCCCTAGGGGCCCTGCCTGCTTTCTACAAGGACTATAGGAGGGGCAGGCAGGAAAGGTAGGAGGCTGGTCGAACAGGCACAGGGCGTCCAGGCCAAAGCCCAGAGTGGGAGAGCAGGGAGCAGGTGATAGAGGGGAGATCAAATAACTCTTAACCTGTTAGATGTCGGATGTGCTGTTCGCATTGTGGAAAATCGAAGACTGCACTTAAGTAACAATGGAGGTTAAGAGTAGGAAAAATTTATTGACAAGAAGAAAAATTTATTATTGAAAGAGATAGCTCCTGAGAGACAGGAGGGGACCCAAAAGTGAGTTACCGAGGACATCACCTTACAGAGGAAGTTTTATAGCACCAAATCACAAGGTGGGCACAATGTGGGTCAAAACTATGATCTACCAAAGGACTCCACCTATAGCCACTTAGGTAATATCGATCCATGTGGCAAGTGTACAAGGAAGGGATGGAATGGGAGGTCCTGGTCACCCACCTGGGTGACTGAAGTCTACCGAGACCTACTGGGCCAGGTGATACCAGTGGTGATATAATCTTCAGTGTATTGCTTGTCCCTCCGGGAGGCATGCAGACGAGGCATTCCAGCAGAAGCACCTCCAGCACAGTTGTGGCGTGTTTTCATCCTCAGCCCCTACTCCCTCTGAGGCTCAGCCCTGTCAGTGTTTAGAACGCTTCTTCCTACCTTGCCTGTCTAAACACAGAGGCAGTGAGTGAGGAGGACAAGCTAAGGTCACGGTGGGGTGTAGATGAAATGTGGGATGACATCTGATAGTACCCTTTGTGGAGATTCCAGAACTCCCAGACACTTACCCTGACGCCTGGCCGAGGTGTAGGCCAACTCTGGCCCGTCAAGATCTGGCCTCACTCTACCAGCTGTAGGTAGGTTAAGGAGAACAGATGACCTGTGAAGACTGGTGACAGGGTTCCAGGAAGATGGGCAGGAAGAAGCTGCCACTAGTCCCTGGGGTGTACTGTCCAGCTCTTCCCAAGCCACCCCAGCCCTTCCTCTATACTCCGAGGTCCTGGGTGTCGCACCTCTCCCTTCCACACCAGGGGGACCTGGCTGAACCCTGGCGGGCTTCGTGCAGCCCCGCCCCTCTCCACCAGGGGCCAGAGCTCCAACTTGCCCCAACTGCTCAGGTTCCCCTTTGCAGCCTCCCTGCCCGCGTCTCCCAGTGCAGCCTCTGTTTCACGTTCCCCAAAAGTTGCCCGGAGATCCTCAGAGCTCATGTGCAAACCGGGAAGACCCCTCCCCGATGCCACCCAAGATCTGTGAGCTCAGCGCGACCCAGATTAGGTCAACCTTTGGGGTTCCTGGGGCGCCGGGAGCGTTGCTAGCTGTGCAGCCCCGGGGGGGCTCCCTCGGGGATCGCGCGGCCAGGACCCCTCTCGCCCGTCCCCTATGCAAAAGGTGGCTGAGCAGAGGCCGGAACCCGCCGTCGGGGCCCCGTTTTCTGGCCGGCGGGACCTGAGCTCCCCCCCAATCCCCCCCCCACCCGCAGAGCGCGACAGACCGCGAGGACAGACTCGCATCGCTATGGCAACGAGGCCCGCGGGGAGGCGCAGCGCCGGCGGGGCGGGGCGGGGCGGGCGCCGGGCGCGCGGCCGCCATTGCTCGCGGCCCGGCGGCCTTCAGGTCCGGACGCCGCGCTGCCGCCGTCGGTCGTGGGGACGCCGTGGGCTCCGGCGAGTCCCGGGCGGGAAGTGCGAGCGGTGAGTGGCCGGGCGCCGCCCTGCTTGGCGATGCTGGCGTGTTCTTTCGCGCCAGGATCACCGCGTACGGCCCGTGTTAGCCTCGTACGCGGCCGAGGTCTACCCGGGGGCGTCCGCGCTGGAGTGCCCTGGTGCACCTGTGCAAAAGGTGCGCGGCATCTACTGAGGTGTCGCGTGGTTGACTTTGCTGCGGTCCAGGCTCCGGGTTGCACATACCTCTGCCCCCTAACTAGGGGCTGCGCGGAGGCCAACGCTCCACCCCTGAGCCGCCAGGCTGGCTGGTCTGGAAATGGTGCTCCTCCTGCTTCAGCCTCCCGACCAGCTGGGACTGTAGGTGCACTGCAATGCCCGGCTTCCATGTTTTCTCATTGTGCCTCCACCTAGACTAGTACCCCGGCTCCCCTTTGATTTTGGCACAGTAGTTAGGATATGCCTGGTGTTTTCCCGTGATTAATTTCAAGTTATGTACTTTTGGCAAGACAATTTCCCGAAGGAAATAAGTGTCATCAGTGCTTCCTAGAAGATTCATAACACCGATTTGTCCCATTGCTGGTGACACTAACTTTGGTCACGTGGTGCAGTGGCAGCTGCCAACTATCTGTCATAACATTACTATTTTCCTCCTTGTAAACAATGAATACTTCTTGGAAGATACTTGGAGACTTGTGTGAATATTCTGGCTGAAGCTATACTTTCTGTCTCTAATTTTAGCATATGTATACATATATGTCTTTTCTTTTCTTTCTTTCTTTCTTTTGTGGTACTGGAGATTGAACACAGCACCTTACACTTGCCCTCAGTGCCCCTGAACTACATCTCTGGCCTGCATGTGTATTTCTTTTTTTTTTTTTTTTTTGCATGTGTATTTCTTGAAATAACTATTTTCATTTAATTTCACATTTTTCTCATGACATTGCCTTAGGGAAGGGAAGAAATCAGGAGTTCTAAACCACACCATTTTACCTTTCAGCTGGAATTTAGGATCCAGTTTAGCACTGAATTTGTTTCAGATCTGAATGAAAGTGAGAGTAGGCCCAGGATTTTTAGCTCAGTGGTTCCGGTGTCTGCCTGGCAAGCGCAAGGTCCCAAGTTCAATCCTGGATAACCACATACCACAGTGCTGGCTGGTGGCTGCTGTCTGTAATCCTAGCACTTGGGAGGCAGAGGCAGGAGGGTTGCCACAAGTTCGAGGCTAGCCTGGGCTACATAGGGAGCTCAGGGCCAG
>PVIR01017418.1:0-34484 GCA_004026965.1 Petromus typicus | reverse complement strand
AAAGTAGATAAGATTAAAGAGCAGAAAAACTCAACTTTCATATAAGGAATGTCCGCTTTGTCAAATATTTTCAGCAGACCATTCCTTGGAGGTAGAATTCTTATCCTCTTAAAAGTATACAGGTTGAGGGCCGGGGATATAGCTCAGTGGTTCCGGCGCCTGTCTTGCAAGGGCAAAGACCTGGGTTCGATCCCCGGTAACCACATAACAATATTGGGCGTGGAGACTCAGCCGAGCAGCAATCAGTAGCACACACCACAGTGCCAGGCATGGTGGCTCACACCTGTAATCCCAGCACTCGGGAGGCAGAGGCAGGAGGATTGCTGTGATGTGAGTTGGAGGCTTAGCTCAGGGCCAGCAAGACCCTGTCTCAAAAAAAAAAAAAAAAAAACAGTGTACAGGTTGAAAACCTGGCGTGGCCTCTGTTTAGGTGATTTAACTAATGTAATTGGCCTAAGCATTGATATTCTCCTCTGTAAAAGTGTAATACCATTGCTTTGAATGCAGATAAAGGCCTGCCATGAGCCTTCTATCCAATTGTTAGCACAAACGGAGTTCCACAGAAGTTGAATTTCTTTCTTATGATGAAAACAAACCAGTTCTGGCCACATGGGTGCCCTGAATTTTAGGTGAGGGGCATGTGTGTATTTGTCCCCCTTTTTTAACCTTAACTTTTAGGTAAAAGCACCACACACATAATACCAGACTTAGAAAAATACTTCCTGAGTGAAAAAATAAAGAGCTGAATAAATGAATACTTGGTAATTAATATACATATTTTTGCTATAAGGCCCAGACTGGTGCTCCTATCAAGTCTCTGGTTATGGCATAGTAAACAACAAATATTTGCTGGATGTGAATTGCAGTATTTTTATGAATGGTTTCTATTTTAGGATATTGTACCAGTACAAAGATTTTGACATAATTTGATTAATCTTCACATTGTTTTGAGTCTCAATTTTTTCATCTATAAAATCAAATGACTCTCAACCTTATCAGATAAAGTAAGACTTTTATTATCACTGCATGAACTACAAAAACTACACAAATACAAGACTGTATTTACTCAAAAACTTACAACCATATTGAGTAGCAAATTATCTTAAGTAATGGGCTATATTGTGTTTTAAAATTGGGACTTCGTAAGTCCCAATTATGATAGGGTGACTAGATAAAATAAAAGACACACAGTTAACTTGGCATTTCAAATAAGTAGCAATCTTTTAGTATCATTCTTTAAAAATGTGTTAGTTAGTCTTATGATAGAAAAGCGTTTGCTGCTTATCTCAAATTTAAATTTTATTTAGCACTATATTTTTGTGTAATGACTCTGCTTACATTACTTGTCAAGCTAAAATAAAATTTAAAAATTATGTCCTAGGCTTATCATACACTTCATAGCTGTATCATTCTTTCATTAGTTCTCATCTCCAAAATGTAAAGATCACTAAGCAAAGCTAAAACCTTGCGAAGGACTTTGTAGAACCAGTCACCCCCACTGTATCCTTGGCACTCAGACTGAAGAATGTTTGGTCAGGGGCCATGTGTAAGAGTCTTGCAATTATGGTTGCATCTATTCTTTTATTCTTTGTTTTCTGTAAGTCCCTAATCTTAGTTTCTCAACCCATTGAGCAAAAAATGTACTCATATGATTGACCAAAGGTAAAATTACATGATATTTGTAAAATAATTATTCATATAACTATTACATGATATAAAAGAGGTAGAATTTTGTTTCACCATCATTATTATACTACTTTCAATCTTACTAAAGAAAGAAGAATTGCATGCCATTTCTTGTCAAAAAGTCATCCCAGTGGTTGAAAAATCTGTAGTTTAATATCAGACACATATGAGTTTGAATCCTATTTCTGCCACTTTCTAATTCTGTGACCTTGAATCAATTTCTTCAACTTAGGTTCAATTCCATCCTTCAGCTTTACACTGCAGTAATAACTCATCCTACCTTATGGACAAAGACAGATGATACGTGTGGCTTGTCTGTTATAGCCATGTGCTCAAGAAGTGCTAGCCATTGGTGTTGCATCTTCACCCTTTTTACCACAGGAAATGATTCCAGGAAATGCAGGTGTTCGTCTGTATTTCAAACCTTCCATTGGCATTTCCTAGTTGCTTAACTCTAAGGAAGGCATTTCTGCTAACTTCAGTTTCCTTATCTACAAAATAGGACCAATGCTTTTTTAAGCATCAGCCTTTGTTTTTGTAATAAATGAGATTATGCATGTGAAGGATTTAACCAAGCAGGTGTGAGATGTTTACAAGTTACTAAATGGAAGAGACCATTTTTTTTTTTGTATATTTTGATACAGTCTCACTAAGTTGCCAAGGCTACACTTAAACTCTCAATTCTCCTACCTTAGCTGCCCACAGTTGGTATTACAGATATGCACCACCATCCTCTGCCGAGATTTTCCTTTTTCCTATTTCTCCCATTCTTTTTTTTTTTTTTTTCCTTTCAGTGCTAGGGATTGAACCCAGATCCTTTGCACATACTAGGCAAGTGTTCTACTGCAGAGCTATATCCCTAACCGCACTCCTTCTTAATGTGATGAATTACCACTGAGATCCTGTTCATCTTTCAGATGACAAACCAGAGGAAAACCCAGAAAAGAAACCAGATAATTCTGAAATAAAGCCGGACACAGACATCCCCAAGTTCCTGAACATCCTGGGCACAGAGATCATTGAGAATGCAGTTGAATTCATCCTCCGCTCCATGACCAGGGGATCGTAAGCACTGAGACAAACCTTGATTTTGTCCCATTCCCTGTTAGTAATGACTATATTGTCTCAAAATGAATAAAAAAGGATATTTGTACCATGGATCAACGCATTATTTTTCACCAAAAAATATCTTCCCACTTTAACATAAATTTTTCAGCCTAATGACTGAATAGATGTATATAACCCCTTAAGACATAATAGACAAGAGGATAAGCCCTGGACAGGGAACAGAAAGCCAAGTTCTGGTCCTGATGCAGGTCTGTGCTAGGTGATTTGAGCAGAGGACTGTGTTGTGTTGATTAGTGACAGATGTGCTGAGTCATGGGTTCATTTTTTAACATGAGTAGGTCAGAGGGGTGACAGGGGTAGCAGATTATCTCTTCTTAGACAACAGCTCAGCCTGCCACCTTTGATCATGATGGATTGCCTCTGAAACATGGCCAGCTCAGAGTCTTTGCAGTAATTTCAGTCTACTTCGGAGACCATAGACCCAATTCCTATAAAACCTATTTCAGCCTACACAGCTTTGATTTGACATGGCTGCATCACCTTCCTGAAATGAATCCCCCAACTTTCAGCTCTCCAAGAACAACTTCCTTCTCCTAAACTTCCATGTGTTTCCGTCTCTGCCTCTCTGCACTGCTGCTCTTTAGTTCTGCCCTGCATAGATGCCTAATCAGAGTTAACAAAATGAAGCTGATTACTCACCTGCTGTAGGGTCATCTGGTGCTTATTTTTAAAAATATATTTCCTATATTCCATGTTACCTTATATGAAGATAAAGCTAATGGCATGCTTTTTATTTTCAAACAAGCATTCCAGGTGACTCTTATATTAACGTCATTCCCTAACAGATGCTTTGGCTTACATGCTTTGGCCTTAAAGTTTCACATAGCTCTTAAATTTTCACTCATATTTTATTTTGATATGAGTGATTTTATTTTAAATTAGAAAGGATTTATGGCTTCTGTTAGGTTCTCAAACACAGTGAACAAGAACCAATTTCCATGTAGACTAATTGGGAATTTTCCTGGAATCTCTGCTCTGCTTAAATCAACATATTTGGTGGAGTAGGATCCTACACAGCATCTCGGGAAAGGATGCAGAGAGAGGTTCACATTAGCAGAGAGGTTTGACTGCAGAGTCCATAATGAAGTATTTCCTTGCATGTTTATCAAAATCCCATTAGCACGTGACAAGTAAAATTAAACTACATTTGAAGTAGCAAGAGAGTTGAGGTATTTCAATTGTACAGCTGCATCTACTGGACACACACCAGAATCTGATCCTTATTTTAGGTTGCACATGGGTTGCTCATTATTTTATTCGGCACTTCCACTTATGCCTCTTTCTCACACTGTACCCTCATCTCAGTCAGTTTTGGTGAACCTGTAAGATAACCTTAACCGATATAAGTTAAAAAATCATGAAAGAGTTTTCTGTAAGAGACAACATCAATTTTACCATGAATGTGCATTGTTATGGGTGTGTAATACCCACACTTATTATTTAGAATTTATTGATGAATTATTCATTTTAATTTTTTGAGTTTTATTATATTAAACAATGAGTACTTAACAGGAAAATAAAGTATTGAATTTTAAATATTTTTCGAGTGTTTTGCCAGAAAAATCAAATGAAAATTTTTAAAAAGTCAAATCCTTTATAAATTCCTGTTGCTGCGCTGGAGCTCCTGTTCATATCTTGCCATTCACTTGTCAAGGGGATGACGGCACAGACACCTTCCTGTGTCCTCACACCCAGCAACTGTGAGCCACATTCTATTATGCTAAAGTATATGTCTCCTTAACAGAATAATTGTGTGGGTATATTTTACCCTCCATACTTCTCAGATAAATATACTCAGAAACTGTTAGATGGAACACGATGTGTAAAGAAATCTCAGTTGGACACTTTTGTACAGTGCACAAACCTTGCCGGTTTGTCAGTTTGTCATACCAAGTGGTTAAACACAGAGACTGCTTCCTGTATTTCACAGGCACAGCTGCCAAGACACACAGCCAGCTCGTGCTAGGCTAGAGTATAAATTTACATTATAAGAGTATGGGATGTAGCCTAATGATACTCCCTTCAGTTTACAGAGAAAGATCCAATGATGAGACAGCAGAATACTGACTATGACTGCCAAAAAAGATGCACCTAAAATAAAATACCAGGAGTCCTACTTAAATTACAGATTCACTGCAGCAGATCCCTCCTGTTCTCCAAGCCCTCAGAGCTCCAGTGGCACAATCGGTCAGTGTGTGGTACCTATACATTCTCCAAGCCCATTTGTGTAATATTTGGCAACTAGACATTCAATGAAACCACAAAAGCCCTTAACAATTTCTTTGCCACCTGGAGACTAACTTATCTTTTAAAAATCAGCCTTTGGAGGTTTTTTTTTTTTTAATGTGGATGCCAAATATACAATCAGTCACTAAAGACCATCACTTCAATAGAATGTGCCTACACAGAGAGCATCTTTCTTAGTGGTTGATGCATTGCTAAAGCTAAGAAGCCTTTTACTGTAGGTGAAGAGTTAATCCTACCTACTGCTAAGAATATATGTTTTTAATTTTCATGTCTGCTGCAGTTCAAAAGCTGGCACAGGTTCCTCTTTTGGATAGTACCATAATTAAATGAATTGATGAAATAACTGAAGATCTTAGGCACACTTGTTAGAGGGGATTAACACATGACCGTGGTTAAAATCTAGACTAATAAATCTTTCATTGTTTTTGGTGATTAAATGGTGCTTAATTTTGTTTAATGTATTTTTCAGAAGAATGTTTATGAAGCTATATGTTTCTGTTAGCAGCATGATTTTGCTATTCAATTTTTGCAACTATTCAAATATTTAAGTGATTATGTACCAGCGGCTGGTCATTTTGTGTCAGTATGTGAACAGACAGAGTGGCTGTCATGACTGCTTTTAAGGTTTCACTACTTGGTCAAAGAGGCCCCATGGAAATGTGAAACTACACCTTGTCCTATCCATAGTGAAATGCTTGCTAGCTGAAACATTTCACAACATTTTACAGGATGTGATTAGGCTCATCAACCACATTATAGGACATAGCCTTAATCCGTGTCTGTTCGTACAGCTCTATGAAGAGACTGATTGATACAGAGCACATGTGTCTTCTCTTGTGCACAGAAATGGGATGGTTTCCTAAAGGTAGGGCACTGGCCAGAGTTTTTGAGTTATGAGAGCCCCACCAGAGGTTTTGTTTAGAAAAACACTCACCACCTACAGTCTATGTCAGTGATATACAATGGGTCTCAAATCTTCCTTCCTCATGTGACATATTCAACCTGCTCAGTGAGATCAATCTGTCACTTCAGGGAGAATGACTACTGTGTTCAAACCAGAGATAAAGTGGTTGCTTTCAAAGCCAGATTGGAATTATAGCAAAGATGAATAAGCATTGGAATTTTTGTCACATCTCAAACATCAGTAGAGATTGTGAAAGAGAAGAGCTGGGAACTCCTTCCTCCCAGCTCTTACTTGAGCATTCATCTCAGTTTCCAAAAGAAGGTGAGTGTTATTTGCAGGCCCAAAAAAAACGCTGTCTTGGAAAGGAATGGCTTTGCAGCTCATCAGCGAAAAAGGCAAGGACTTTGTCCTTGCTAGGAGAGATTGAAAGGTTTAAGATCACAAATGATGGTGACCTTAAAAGTAAGTTTAAAACAACTTTAAAGCTCTGTAATTCTTAATTGAGGTCAAAATGGAGTACGCTGAGATAACCACAAGAGCACTGAAAATCCTGCTTCTGCTTTCAATATTCTGCCTTTGTGAAGAAGAGTTTTCTGTGTGGTAGTCAGCAAAATGAAATTGTGGAGGAGACCAGATATAAGCAACACACTTGGGCTGTTACTGTCCATCACCAATTAGACAGAACTGTCTAGTTGCAAAGTAACAAACTCAGGGGCTACCACTTATTCTGCATTCTGGTGAGTTGCATGATTATTTCATTATTTATTATGATGATATAATTACAGAAATAAATTGCACAATAAATGTGATGGGTTGAATCATTCCCAAACCATTTCCCCTCACCTGGTACGTGAAAATTTGTTTTCTATGAAATCTGTCCCCAGGGCCAAAAAAGTTGGAACTCTTGCCCTGGGAAATTTTCTAAATAAAAAAATCACACATTTTTCCCTAGATTCACCATTAAATTTTACTATGTGATTTGATAAGAAATTACTGTCAGCTCTGCACTCAGGAATGGTGTCTTATTATCCACTATTTTCCCTTTTTTTCATTGTATTCTGAAGAAATAACTAGCAATCCACTGCTGGAATTCATGACCATTTGGGCTGTCCGGTTTGCTCTCTTTTCTGCCTGAAATGTTCTTTATTTTTACAACTAGCACTTGGTCTTTCAACTCATTTAAAAGTACTTACCCAGAAAACTATTCTTTGACCGTCTTATTAATATTTCCTCCTACTTCCCACTTTGCCTCACCACAGTATCATTAGCACGTTTGTTACTTTCTGAAATGATTTACTTCTACTTATGTCCCTAAATAAATCTGTTGAATCACTGAAGTAGTACAGTGTCTGGACCGTACTGTCAGGCACTCAGTGAATAACTGTTAATTAAACAAGGAAGAGGATCTTAGAGATTAGACCTAAAGCCAATCTGCTTCATTTTGGAGAAGCCTGAAACATCTTTGTTAAAGGTAAAGTGAAACATGAGCTAAAAACAGTAACAGCAAGAATGCAAAACAGGACATGGGCTTTACATGTGGAAAGAGGGAGGGAGGTAAGAAGGGGAACGGGAGTAAAAGACAAAGAAAAGAGCTATAAAGTGTAGACATACCCACACCCCAAGATGAATGCAGACATCCTGTATTCCAAACAGGTCCTAATAAAAGAAAAAAACAGAATAAGGTATGATTCAAAACATAAGAGGAATTCTGCACATTCATAAAAATGAGAATTTTGTTGTATTTCAGTACATGGTACATGATGCTTGTGCACAGTGCTGGACACATGATAAATACCAGTTATATATTTGAGACACTGAATAGATGAACCTGCTTCCTCTACTTGTTTTCTGGATTACTTCAGAGCAATGCAAATTGCCCTCTGTCCCCCATCATTCAGCAAAACACAGATTTCTTAACTGCTTCACTCTTTGAGAAGCAGAATTATTTTTGTATTTCCCCCCTCCTTTGGTTTCTTGGGCTTATTATTGATTATTTTTAGCCACTCCTTATCATAATTTTTATTTTACTTTTTTTAAAATTATCTTTATTGGTACATTAAATATACACATCATGATTGCACTCCATAATGGGGATTTGTACCAGTATAAGACACAACTTAATTCTCATTTTTTTCCCAGAGCCCCACCCACCCTACCACCCCCCCATATATATAAAATTTGTTTCCTTACTTTTTTGTTACAATCTCAACATTTATTTTACTTTTTATAATGCCCTTGCTTCTAAATTCTCTCCTCAAGACTCTGAGGGTGCTTAGTTGCTCAGACTGCATTTTGCATGCTGGAAGTTTCACACATAACCTAGGGACTTTCGGAGATCAACAGATCTCTGTCACTCCTGCCCCTGAGCTCCATATTGCTGAAAGCTTCATCTAATTCTCCACCAACACCTCAAATTCATGTCTAATACCCAACCATCATCTCAGTCGAAATCCTGCTCCTCCTCATAAAGGCCCATCTCCCTTCACTCAGAATCCAAAAACCTGTTTTCCTGGATTATATTGTCTTCTTATTCTCTTCTTCAACCCCACTGACTAGTTGACATGGTTGAACCCACCGTTATCTCTTTTCTGGATACTTTTTAATTCCAATTAGTTTTACTCTCTTCTCACTCCAACACATTCCCAACCTACTTCCAAACCATTTTTATAGAAACTGAGAGTTTATTCCTATTGTTGCCATGTTTGAATCTCCTGTGAATTTTCATTCCTTACAAACAAGATTGAACACTTGAGGCAAGTGGCAAATCTTTCTCTGATGCTGGGATGTTTTCAGTCACATTTCTTACCTTTGTGACCAACACTTGGAACCTAGTGACAGATGATTTGTGTTTTCAGGGAGGATTATGTCTCTATAAACTACAAGTAGCTCTACACATGCTTTTTTTTCACCCTGCCAGCAATGGCTATCACCAAGTTATACACTACTGTGCTTACCTTTCAAGACTAAATGATTTTCTAAAGTCCAAATTAAAAACAAGACCTGTGATGGAGTCACAGACCTCTACAACTACAATATTTAGTTTCCTCGCGCTGGTTTTTGTAATACTTTTTTAGGAATTTTCATAACAATTAACAGTATTATTCTTGTATTATTTCAAATGACTGGTGTTTATTTTCTCTACTGGATCTAGATCTGTATTTAGTCTCTTCACAAACCATACATTAGCCATCTTTACACTCTCAGAAGCCACCTTGCTACCTCATCTTTGAGCAAAGGAATACAGTGTAAAATTTGAGCATGCCATAGTAACATTAAAGATCTAAGTTTCAAAGCTTGATTTCAATTTAACAGTAATGTCATTTGGAGTAGTCATTTGACCTTTTTGAGGTTCAGAGATTTTCACATGTAAAAAGATAGAATATTTGTTCTGCAAATATTTATTAACTGTACTGTATGTCAGGCATCTTTGTAGGTTCTGGGAATATGTGACTTAACAAATACATCAGAGTATCTTTTTTGTGGAATTGATGTCAAAAGAGATATCCAACCAGTTAATTTGTTGGAAAGTTCAAAGTTATAGTCATGCATACATTGCTGGTCAACTATGAACTACCCCAGTAATCTTAGGTCTTATTTTTTTCTTGAAATAGGAAAATATAAAAATGGAAAATTTGGTCCAATCACACAAGACCCCTTAGTGATCACATAACTGTAGTGTTCAGTCTGGATTATGGCTCATTGTCCTCTCTCACCCTCTTTCTTACTTTCTCTTTTTTCCTTTTTAGGGAGATTTGTGGAATCTGATGATAAACCAGGAGAACAGTCATCAAAAGTGACCTTGTTAAATGATTTTAATTTATAGTTTACAAGTAAAATAATCATATATTGTATCAGATAAAGAAGAAGCCAGTCTATGGCCTTATCACCCTGAACATGCCTGATCTCATCAGATAAAGAAGCCTGTGTGATTCCTTTTAATGATTTGAGGCATGCATATGTGCATGCAAGCAGAAAAGGTGTACACTTTTGTTCTTATTGTACTTTTCTTATTGTAGCATTTTACATATATGTATGAAAATCTGGAATCAAACTCAGGGCCTTGAGCTTACAAGGCAGGCATGGCACCATTGAGCTAAATCCTTGGCCCTTCATGTATACATTTATATGTAATATCTTACCTTAATAAATTTCTCTTGAAAGAAGAAGTGAAACTGTGGGGTGTATCAGTAAGCACAGGAAGAAATGACCTAGCTCCAGTTACAGCTCTGCTGGGGATTTGCTTCTGTCCACTTTCTGTCCCCAGCACACACACAGTAAACTCTAAAAGCAAACAGGTTCATCATGACTGGCATTTTGGAGGTTTCAGCCACGGCTCGCTGGGCTGCTGTGGCACGTGAGCACAGCAGCACATGGCACCACTCACACAGGGTGACGAATCTTCACGGCCACTCGAGCGGCCTGACACACCCAGAGGAGCTCAGTACAGCACCTGCGGGTGCTTCTGGGTGAGTCAGTGGCAGCACACAGGCGCTTTGCCTCATCTCTCGGGCTCTTCTGCTCTCTGCTCGTCAAGGCCACGGTCTAAGTCACGTTCCTCCACCACTCCCTCTGCTTTATGTTTCTGCCGTACAGCCAGCTAAGCAGGACTGAAACCTGGGAAAAAGGACACAAAATAAACCAACTCCTCCTCAAGCTGTGGGCAGCACAGTGATGCAAACCTGACTCATACACAAGCGTGACCAGGAAGCGAAAGCAGGTAAAAGGAAGAGACTAAGAAATCACAGTTTCCTTTGACATCACGCCTTCGATGATCTAAAACCTCTCACTGGATTCTGTCTTCTGGAGTTTCCACCACCTCTGTGTGGGAACCAAGACTTTGACACATGGGCCTGTGGGGACTTCCCAGATGCAAACTACAGCACTTGCTTTCTGTGAGTCGTGCCTATGAAATAGATAGAGAGGACACACTAAAAATCAAAACAGCTACACAATCCTGTAGTTACTCAGTAGAAGAATGAAATTTGCCGAACTTCACTAAAGGAGAGAAGACTATCCATTTTTATCACACATAGTCAAATTTACAGAACAACAATATAGTTTGAATGCTCAGAAATACCTGACTTTTTCTAAGTTTTCTCCTGAGAGTGAATACTGAAATCTAAAAACAGAAATGTTAGAAATAGAAAAGTAATATTAGTACCTGTCACAAAGAAAGTACTTATTCTTCTAGACTTTAATTGCTACATAAGTAGCACTCAATTTAACTTATAGTACCTATAAAAAGTAGATTACGTTGTTTTGCTCAAAAGATGGAATCCAGGTCCTTTGCACTGAACTACATGCTTAATTCTTTTTTAAAAAAAGTTAAGACAGTCTCTAACCAAGTCATTAAATGGCCCAAGTTGGGATTAAATTTAAGATTTTCCTGACAGAACACTGTTATTATCAAGTTTAATAAATAAGGAAGCAAAGGCTCTGGAGGATGTCTTCATGTGGTCATATTAATAAACAAAGAGACAGGGATTTGAACTCAAGCAGCCTAGTTCCAGACCTTATGTTGTATCTAAAACCACAGTATTTCTAGAAGAGAAAGCAGAATAGTGAGAGGGAAGAGAGGGTGATAATAAACCATAGGGTTTTACATTTTCCCCAACATGTACAATCAAATAAAACACTACCCCTTGGATTAGATGAGTTATATGAATCTCCAAGAAGTGCAGCCTTTTCCAACTTTTATTTGTGACCTAGTCTAGGAATGTCCCCTTGTCCTACTGGCTCATTTCATAACTCGGATGTGAATGGTGGAAGCTCAGAAACTACCATCATATTACCCAAAACTTAACCTGCACTTTCTTGTAAATGTCTAAGGGTGGAAACAAGGCTTGGCTGCTGGAGTCCACCTCTCTGGACTTCACCCAAAGCCAGCTAATCTAGAAGCGCTCATTGTGCTTTCACATTTCTAAGGAAAGAGACTTCCTCTTCTTGCAGTTAACAGTGCAATTAGTCAGGCTGGTCAGATGCACATTAGGGATTGGTGTTCCCACCCCTAAATCCCTGAGCTGCTCCCTGGGGGGTTGCTCTGTGAGGCCATTCAAAAAGCAAGGCAACATGGAAGAACCATAAGAGGAAATGACAAGAAGAGTATGTAATTTCCGTCACTTAGAGGCCCAGTGACCATAGGTATGTCACTACACTACCCTGAACCTCTCTTTCCTCCTTGTAAGTTTGCAAAATATGGGAAACTTAATTGTTTCAGATCTTAATGCTAGATATTTTTAACCATACATAAATCTTTACATTTATTATCTAAACTTAGACAGATGAAGGAGGAATATTTCCATGTAGCATGTAAAAAATGATACAATAGGCTGCGGGATTTAGCGCAGTGGTACCACACCTACCTTAGAAGCACAAGGGCCCAAGTGCAATCCCCAGTACCACAAAGAAAAGATACAATAAAAATAAATGGAACTAGAAAGAAGAAAATGAATGGGCTGTTAACTTAATAAATAGCTACAAAAGTTGCATTTGTACTAGTGTTGCACTTAGTCAAAAATAAGTCATCATTTGAGAATTAAGCAACTGACAGAAATACTTATTTTTTCAGGCTAGAAAATTTGACTTTATATCTTCTTGTGGTTATTTTTTGTTTCTAGTACACTGTAGTTTTTATCTTTTATTAGTCCAGGTTTGCATTATGTAACGATTGTATTCCTTGTGTGGACGGGGTGCGTGCACAGAAGACTCTTTACCTCTGTTGTTGTTCCCTTTGACTCCCCCTATTTTAGCTTGGCATGGCATTTAGGCCAGTGAGCCCCTTACCTGAGGATGAAAGTGCTAAAACTGTGCTTGAAAAGGTTTTGGTGAAACCTGGAGGGAAAGGAAATGAGACTGGACATGTGCAGGCAGGTGAGCACTATGAGAGCTTGACAAGAAAACAAACTATGTGTGATCCTGCATACCATCTCAGGTGAAGGGTGGACATTCAGTTTCAGGAAATACCAAGGATCTATTTGTTAGATTCCTGATTAGTTTGAGATCCCCTCGACTCCTTCTGAAGTATATGGACGTAGTATCTCCCATCCAAGTACTAATCAGGCCCGACCCTGGTTAGCTTCTGAGATCAGATGAGATCAGATGCATTTGGGGTGGTATGTCCATAGACTAGGTGTAATATCTAGTAGGTTGAGCGCACTCAGATCCCAGGTTTCCAGTTGCATCTACTCTGTATATAACATCATTTGACAAATGCAAATACAAATTGCTTTTCTTGCACAAGAACTGTGATAAATCTCATTAGGTTATTAAGATTTTCAGAAAATAACAGGTAGGAAACAATTTATGAGTTCTTTTTTAAAACTGAATTCTTTATTGTTGCATTTTATATATACATGTGAAGACATAAATGAGTTCTAGAGAGTATGACAGATATTGTGAAACAGAAAATATTCAAAAGCAAAAGGATAGGAGTAAGTAATGAGGGGAAAAAACAAATGTGATGGTAACAAAAGGAAACCGTATGAGTTCTTAATTTCTATATTGTTTACTGTATTAAACATACTCTGTTGACACCCTGGACAGGCTGGGTCAGAGCCTCATAGGCTGCGGTCCAGGAGGTAAAATGCACAGAAAACTCCAATGCAGCCTGTGATCCCCACTGAACAAAATCGCGCTTCTACATCCATGACTCCTTATGTCCTGTGTATAAGCTCATGCAAAAAAATTTGATTTCATATTTAGGCATAAATAACAATAAACCATGTGACTCCCATAAGGGTTACATCTTCTCTTCAGATCATCATTTATGTGAACTGACTTGTTTCCTTTCTGTCTCCAACCTGTTCAGAAGTGCACAGTGACACTGAGGCCTTAGTGTGTCCTTGTGCTAAATCTATGTGCATTTTCCCCATCCTTCTTTCTGATTCTTGTCTTATATAGCTTGAAAAATTTTAAATTAATTACTATTTCTTCAAATATGTATCACAGTTTAGGATGAATTCTCTCAC
Organism: Petromus typicus; assembly: GCA_004026965.1. Lineage (NCBI taxonomy): Eukaryota > Metazoa > Chordata > Mammalia > Rodentia > Petromuridae > Petromus > Petromus typicus. The sequence continues at coordinate 20,552 of PVIR01017418.1, read as the reverse complement.
ATTTTTAAAGAACAAACATGTTAAAGAAAGTGTTAGAAACTTTCATTAACTTTTTAAGTCTTAAGCCCTCTGTGATGCAGCTGCTTTCCGGTGTCTGGCTCCTGCCCCTGAAGACACACCTGTCTGGCTCCCGGACAGCGCATGGGCAGTACACCCGGCTTTTCCAGTTCTGCTTCACCAGCTGTCCACGACAGAGCCCTGGAGGTAATTCCCAGCGAGTTGTCAGGAACTGGGCCTTGAAGTTTCCCAAATTTGCTTTGCTTCTAAAAAGATAGAATAAATAAGTCCTCTTTGAAGTCACAGAGATTTTTGTTGTAGTGATAATTTTTCCTGGATATGTTTAAATTTTAATAATGCAAAGATATTACATGTGTTATATAAATTATATAATTACATGTAATATAACATGGTAATATTAAAATAGTATAATATATATTATTAAATACAGCACAGTATATATTATAAGTGCACAAATATACTTAGCCCGGATAACCATGGAATGGTTTAAATAAGCAAATTAAAATACAGATGTGTGGTCCCGGGATTTAGCTCAGTGGTTCCGGTGCCTGTCTTGCAAGCGCAAGGACCTGGGTTTGATCCCTGGTAACCACATAACAATACTGGGCGTGGAGACTCACCCCAGCAGCAATCAGTAGCACATACCACAGTGCCGGGCATGGTGGCTCACACCTGTGATCCCAGCACTCGGGAGGCAGAGGCAGGAGGATTGCTGTGATGTGAGTTTGAGGCTGAGCTCAGGGCCAGCCTGAGTTACAAAGCGAGACCCTGTCTCAAAACAAAACAAAACAAAACAAAAAAAACCCCACAGATGTAGTAGCAAGTGTAAAGTTCCAGGGCCAGTAGGTGACAGGACAACAGTGAATCTGTCTAAAGGGTAAGTTCTGAACTCCTTCAAACACAAAATATTTCAGAGCTTTACATATCCTGTGTAGAAAGTTGTTCAAATACTATCAGAGCTCATAGTGATGGTAAAGTAAAAACTGATCTTCTTTCATTGATTGGGTTATGGCTGTTCCACAGTATCATTATTAATCTCAGAGAATAGTAGAGTATTAGTGATGGAGAATAAACCTTGCAAAGTTTAGTGTACCCTCTCAGGCCACCAGCTTGTGGCACAGAGGTGTGCCTTGGCGCCCATTGCTGGGCTTCTCCTAATTGTCAGAAAAACTCCCAGAATGCTTCAGTGCGTACAGGAAGACGAGACTAAAATCAAAGAACAAGGTCACTATGAGTGCAACACGCTAGTCTAGAACTAGTGTTTCTGCTACTGAGTTTTCAAGAGCTGCCTTAGGTCTTGTCCTTTCCAAGTATTAGACTTCAAAAAACTTCACTGTATTTCCAAGAAATGTTTTTTGTTGTTGTTCTTAGATTGGCTTCCTGGTTTTCTGTAAACACTATAGATTTGTATACAAAACAGACAACATTTGATAATATAAAGTGAATAAGCCAAGAGTGAATACCTAATAAATATTGAAAAGTGCCTGTTGAATTCTACAATTAATTCAGACAGCCTGAACTCTGCTTTTTTTTTTTTTTTTAGGGATTATGCAGTTTCAATTATTATATATCTGTTTTAATGAAATTACTTAAACTATCTGTTTTATTCAGAATAGACTATTTCTCCCCACCAAATGTGGTCCTTAGTTTATTTTCAGACTGCAAGTTGCTAATCTGGGCCTGAACAATACATTTACTATATGTACATGAATCAGTGCACCATATATGCATGGGAAACATACAAGAGTCTTTATCTTCACCAGTGGTAAATTTTGAAATTCTTCTTTCAAAAGGGGTGTGTGTGTGTTAGGGGAGTGTAAATCAGGTACAAAATAAGAACTGGATTTGGTGTACTGCTAAGAATTAGATATTGGAGATCTCTAGAGATTTCAGATTTTCTGATTACTTTATAATGACTATTTCCTGTTCCTGTCCTCTATTGCTCTCTTTTCTCACCTTCCAACATGACCCATAGCCAGCATTCTTAAAAGATCAAGAATCTGTTTGTTCTGCATAATAGTTTTCTTTAATGATGCTATCATCATACTCTAACCTCACAACCACAGTGTGATTGAATTGAGCTAGTCATTATTTTCTTCATCTGACAAAAAAAAAAAAAGAAAAAAAAATCAAGGCTTGGGAGGAAATTTTCTATCATATGTGGGATACCAGAGCAAGGAGAGTCAATATGAAAACTCCAAATAACTTTGTCTGATTCCCAGAACAGGATTCACCTCACACATCCTGAGGACATTCTTGAATAATTACTATTCTCTGTCCTCACTCCAAAAGTTCCTACCATGCCTCAAATACTGGTGGAATTTACACTTTGCTCTTAAGGAAATATTGAGCAGAAAGATTACTTCTATGCAAATTTTTCAAAAAGAATCATATCAATTCCTTCTGTCATTTCCCATGTAATTCTGAATAGAAGTCATATTTTTAGTTATCATACCATAGTGGCTGAGATCTTTCTTGAGCTCCCTTCTCCCATCCCATCCTCCCATTGCTTACCTCCATGTTCTGTCTACTCCAGCCAATTAGGATGCTGAATGGGCTTTAACTACTTCAAGTATTCTTTTTCCATAGGGTTTTGAATTTACTTTTTCCTGTGTCCCCAATGCTCTTTTCAAATGTGATCGTATGACTCATTCCTTTACTTCTTGAAGTCTTTTGAAGATATTTTCTCTTTAGTGGGGTCTTTGCTGATCATTCTACTTAAAATTGCGTTTTGCTTTCTCACTAGCATTTATCTTTTAACAAGGTTAAACCTTGATTTAATTTGTTCCTATTTAATTCCATTGAAATGTGATCTTTTTAAAAATTTATTTTATTGGTACATTTTATGTATGATAGGTATTGTGAAATAGGAAGAAAATGTTCAAGGGGAAAAGAAAGGTAGGGACTAGTAAAGAAGGAGGAGAAAAAACTTGATGAAATGCGATCTTGATGAGAGAAGAATTTTGAGTCTTTTGCTCAATGTTCCTGCCATAACAGTAAGCCGTAAAAACAATGTCTATAGAAAACTTGCTTAGTAAGTATCCTTGTATTATGCATTAAGTGAATAAAACAAAAATTATAGAGCTTCCACCTAAGGGCAAGGGGAAAAGGTTATAGGGGACATGGTCATAGAGGACAGTGTTGAAGGTCCCCTGATTCTTGCTCTCAAGTAGCTCAGATCTTCCCAGGGAGGATGGGAGACACAGTTGATCACATTCAGCCAGGTGTGGTTGACAAATCCATGGACATGCTAACCTGAGAACCGAGACAGCCACTCATGTCCCTGCGGCGGAGCCAAGACTTTTCAGAGGTGATGATGTTTGATTGATGATGATGATGTTTATTGTGTGCTAATAGACAATAAAGGATTTCAGAGGTGATGATGATGTTTATTGTGTGCTAATAGACAATAAAGGATTTAGAGATGGAGAAGGAAAAGGAAGGACATTTAAATCTTGGCGGAAAGTTTAAGCAGATCTCAAGACTGTAGCAATGCTTTCTATTCTCTAGGACATCAAGGCCCCCTCAAAGCCTGCATACCATTGTTAAGGAGCCAGGTCACTGAGGTGCTTCCTGGGGTTGGTCTTCATTTGTCCTCACACCGAGTACAGGAATTAGATACCATGATTCCCTCTCAGAGCACTGCAAATGAGAAGCTGAAAGTTTAAAAGGACCCTGTCCACCCTAATCCTGATGCTAAAACCTGAATTTGAATACATGTCTAGGATTCTAAAGTCCCTGGGGTTTTTGTTTGTTTTTTGAGAGAGTCTTGCTTTTGTAGTTCAGGCTGGTCCTGAGCTCAGCCTCAAACTCACCACAGCGTCCTGCCTCTGCCTCCTAAGTGCTGGGATTACACGCGTTAACCACTACGCCCAGCACTGTGGTATGTGGTTACCGGGGATCAAACCCAGGCTCTTGTACTTACAAGGCAGGAGCCAGAACCAGTGAGCTAAATCCCCCGCCCAAAGTCCCTGATTTTCATTCAAGCACTTTTAAAAACTAGAATAAGGCTTCTTTTTGTCATTTCTGTTTTGAAGACAAGAGAAATTACTAACATTGCTAACAAATATTTGTTTCAAAATTGCTCTTAAATTATTAAAGTAGCATAAACTTATTATTAGACAGGGACAATTAAAGGAAAATTTATTTAAAAGTTAATAATCTTATACAATTAAAACTTATCAGTATATCTATATATAATCAATATATTCATATATGTAACACATATAGATCCTTCATACAGAATTTAATTCATGGAAAGCATGAAATAAAGCATGAGTCTCCAAAGCTTCATAATTCGCATTGTTCTTTCACTTAATGGAAGCCTCTCATGCCTTGGAGTTGTATATACTGAATATGTGTGTTCAGAACAAATATGTATATAGGAGAAAGGGCACTATATCATATGTTTTGAAAGTTAGCAATTATGTTACATATCCAAATATATTTGAAAATTGAAAGTCTCCAAACTGAACACGATTATCCCCAAGTTAGTCCTACCAGCCACCATTACTAACTGTGTTCTCCTTGCCTGTTCAAGCATGTCTAAACATGTGCACATATGTAGAGAGGAATATGAGTGTGCACTGTAGCCTGTACCTTTTTGTTCTTAATAATATTTAATGGTGTTTACTTTTAGTAAAAAAAATCTTTTAAAATCTACCCAACAACTCATTGTTTAATAATTTCCTTATTGATTGACTACCATAATTGTTTGTTTTGCAGCCCTTCAAAATATGAATGAACAACTTTGTACTCATAAATTTGGGAACTGATATTTTTATTACTTTATAAAAGATTTTCAAAATTGATGTATAGGCCAAGAAGCATATTTTAAAATATTTAGATATTTTGAGGAGGCCTAGGAATTATAGAAATTTCTTTATTGGCCAAAACTGACACTTTGCTGATACATTTGATTAGATCTGTATCTCATAGCAAATGAGTATTTTAATGGTTTCATTAAAATAATTTAGATTCATTTGTGATTAAACTTCAAATATTTAAAGTATATGTTCTTTTCTTTGAAGGCATGGAAATGTTTATTATTAGTACATTCTGAAGCAGTTATTTCCAGTACTAATTAATCAAATCCTATATTTGTTGGGGAACAGAGCAAACAGAGAGAAATACTCAGAAATTAATGCATTTGCCTCACTTTGTCAAGGTGATTCTGGTTACTTACTGAAATAAGAGAATATGACTTATAGGTGTGTCTGGAAATAATGAGCCCATAGAAAGCCATTAATGCCATTCTAGTGCTTTCTGTTTTTATTTTTCTCTCTCTTTTGTGCTGGGGCTCAGCTCAAAGCTTGGAAAGTGCTTATCACATACTCTATCACTGACAAACACGTTCAGCTCCACCATTCAAGTTTTGATGCACGTTGTCCACAGACAGTGATGACACTGTGAGTGGATGTATAAACACTCAACTTTCAGCAAATTGTTTTGAATGGGCAAAGCAATGGTTTTCCACCTCAGCATTTGCTGATAATTGGGGGCTTGAAATATTGTGTTTCTTTTCATATGAAGTTATTTCACAGCTTCTCCACTATTCTACTCTTCTACACACTAGATGTCTGTTTGAACTTCTCCCCTAGGTGAAACAATAAAACCTGTCCCCAGACATTGTAGACATTATCTGAAGGGCAATACTGCCCTTAGCTGAGAACCACTGGGCAAAGCATGGACCAACAAGGAGCATGGATGAAATACAGTGTGTATTATTAATGCTACTGTACCTTACCGATATTTAGATGATAAAAATAAAAAACAAATAAGTCCAGGCTCATCCTCCTTTGAGTGAGATTCAGGTGACTATTTGCATTTAATTGTACTATAATTTTATTGATTGGATGATCTTACTGTGTTTTCTCTTTAAATGTAAATAGATGTTCCCATTACTCATGACTTTCGAAAATAGAATGAATAAATGAAACAGGAAAGACTAATACAGAAAGAGGTTCTAACTCAGCTTACTGGTGGTCTTGTGCCCATGAGAGTGTACCACGACTGCTTGCAGGAAAAGGTGTCGTGAGTTATTTAGTGTGGCAGGGACTGGCACACACATAGAGAAAGAAACATTAGTGGGATAAGACATGTAAGCAAAAGCCAGAGCAGAAAGTCATTCCAGTAACTGGAAATGTATTCTGTTTTAACAAGAATTAGTCACTGGAAAGATGACTCCAGCATTTTTATAGGTGATGGAATGTAGGGATAGGTAGAACAGAAGAAAAGAGCTCATAATACCTTTGTCTAAACATTATGCAGTGAAGGCCTACCTTAGAAGAAGGTCTACAAAGGTTATTGAATGCCCTTCAGGTATCTACAGCCTTCATAAAAGTAGCAGCCCAACAATAGAGCTTCCAGACCAGTAAAATAAGTAAAATTTTCTTCTTGTCAGTCAATACTTAGAATTTTTTTCACTTCTTAAGTTTAACCATTTTCTGAGAATTGAAATAGGAAAGTGAAGATTCTGGAAACACTGTCAGATAAACTGTAGTTGAAAAAATGGAAAATTTAACTTAGTGATAAAGAAGGGAAAAGAAATGATAGTGTCATATAAAATGCTAGGTTACTTTTGGAAGAGGAGGCTCTCTAGTCCCAACTACAAGGGGAAATGTGTCTAGTTTGGCCCATGGAAATGAAGACAAACTGAAAATCTATTCACTGCTTTATTCATTCTTTTTAGGTGACATGACACATGACGACATGAAGTCTGTATCTGAGCAGAACAAGCTGCCGTCCAGGAAGACGAAGCCTTGTCCACTTCCATTTTAACCTTCATTCTGTCGTCATCCTGCCGTCACACCAAGTGGGACAGGGCTTCCTAAAAAGCAGGACAAAAACAAAGAACAGAGCATCTTAGATGTAATTAACATTTTAAAGTCATATTCACATTTATTATGACTCAAAGTGGTTAAGTCTTATGTGGAATAACAAAGCTAATAATTGTAGAACTCAGGTCTCTGTTACTCAGCAACACTTTCTGTACATGTAGAAACTGCATTTTCCATGAGACTCCAGGAGATCCTGAACACTGCACTATTATCCTCAGTAAGGGAGACATGCATGTCTTCAAGTGAGACTACGATGGCAAGTGGCAAGGGCCTCCAGGGTGACCAAGCCCTCCCTCTTGGAAAACCAGCCCCGTGAACCATAGTTACCAGCAGTTTCTTTACAGCTTCAGAAGCCTCTGGCCCCAGCTCATTGACACACTTCCTTAGCCCTTCCACAAGGTGCTCAACAGAAATGCCCAGAGTTTGTAGAAGACGCTTCAATGGGTCCAATAAGGAAAGCAAGTCCGGAGCCAAAGGCAACACTTTGTTAACAGGAGAGAGCAAACTGTTGAAGACAAAGGCAGTAGCTACAGACAAAAGAGAAACCAAGTGAGATAAGTACTCTCCATCTTCCACTGCCTCCACCCACTGCTCCATCCCTGACCTGTAATTTTGATTCCCCTGAAAACTCTTGGGCCTTGTAATTGCTCTTTGTCTCTGTAGAACTCTTTCCTGGGTAGCTACTACTCTGTCTTATTTTTATCACCTTCATTTTTTCATTAGAATATAGGGTCTGTGAGAATGAGGAATTAATATTTTTTCTCTACTGCATTCCACACTGACTGATCTTGTCATGCAATAAGAATGGGGTAGACACTAGCGAATGAATGAATGAATAGATATATATTTGTATGTGGATATTTCCAAGCTTCCAGCTTCCAGGCAAAAGCAAAAGCCCCAATAAATCTCTACTTAGGGATAAAAATGAACCAAACCACAGTCCAAGACACTGCTCCACACTAACTGAATTTAATGCTACAACTGAACTAAGCACTGATTCTGTACCATTTGTTACAGATATACAGATAAATGAGAGAAGGGTGTTTTATTCAGAAACCTAACAGTGTCTGTGGGCTACTATGATTCTTATGCCTCCCTGCAGCATAGGGTATGATAACACTAGAAACAAAGCTCTGTGGAAACACCCAGGAAGGGATGACCGATGGTAGTGTGGGAGAGTGCTTCAGGAATATTCCCAGATGTGTAGAGAGATGTTTGAGACACACGTCATAATCACAAGGTAAAGAGGAGAGGCAGTATTTCAGGAACAACAGCAACAAAAGATGTTACGATGATACCAAATGCACACAATAGTGTGCCCTCTGCCCAGAGAGGCTGGAATGCAGAATGCCAGTGGGTTGTAGCCAGGAGGAGGAAGATAAAGTGGGTGGAGCTAAATCAACTGAGATCGTATTGTGAAAAGCTTTGGCTGTCATAGTAATGCCTATGGAAAAGTTTCGCCATGAAGACAGTGGGGAACTACCAAGGTTTTTAAATGGACAACTGCATCTTATGACTGGTTTTGGGAAGATAACATTTGCATACAAGATGAATGGGAAGGAGAAAGAGAAACTAGGAGAAATGCATTTGATGTATATATGTACAAAAACCGAGTGGGTATGTAAACATACACATCCGTGTCAGCATGTGAGCACAGACCAGAACATGTGTCCTTCCCCTGCCTAAGACCGGCCATGGTTGATTTTCCTTTGGAAACTTCATTTCCTCATTGAAATAATAAAAATGCAACCTGTGCATATCTCCTCCTTTATCTTGTCATGCACTTTCTCTCCAAGATTCTCCCCTAGTGGGGAAATATTTATTTCCCTCCACTTTGCTTTCTTCTGTTACTTTTTCCCTTAAATATTTGTCCCTGTGATACAGGCAGCAAGTCTGGTTCCCAACCTGTTAGATCCCTTAAACACAAGTTCGTGTTCTCTAAAAATGAAAGAATGAATTTTAGGAATGACAGAGATAGGAAAACTTCATTGAAAAAGAAAGCTTCTTCCTGAGAGGGACAAAAGGGGGACTCAGAAAATGGGAGGCTCCACTCATTGCACTTTCCAGGGGGCTTTCAGGGAGCAAAACCCCGAGATGAGGCTGGTTTTGGTGAGACAAAGTTACAGTTAACCAGTAACATTGCAAACTCAGTTGCTTAGGTAATGGTACCATGAGAAATGGATAAAACAACAAAATATTCAAAACTAATGAAATTTTTAAATTCCTCAAAAAATTCAATAAAAACATAAGCCCATGTGGTCTGTGTGAGTCTGGGCCACATCTGGTTCATCTTGGTCAATCCTCACTCTTGGGAATCCTCACTCTTCTTATAGTGACCTTTTGGTGAATGTTCTTTCTGTGTATGTTTACAGGCTCCTGGGAGAAGATCTTCAAAGTCTTCTATTCTCTCAGTAAGCGCTGGCTGTCGTGAAGTCTGTTTCTGTAATATCCAAATGTTTCTTCCTGGGACTTACAATGATTTCTTCTAAAAAGTGGCTCAGTTCCCATGGTCCTCCAACTCCTCACCCCTTGGCACACCCACTGAGCTCTCTATCTGTGTATGTCATTGTGCATTTACAGTGGTGCAGTATTGCAACTTTTGTGCATTTACAGTGGTGCAGTATTGCAACTTTTGTAGCAGATGGTCAGCATCTTGAGAACAATCTTTGAATGATATATGACTGTTTCAGTGCTAATCTACAGCCTCTAAAGTTATGGCTCCTCAGTAATTATTTTTCTGGAGCCAAATAGATAATGCAGCTGTTTCAGGAGGTCCAGCTTGGCAATCTAGAGATAATAGTGAATGACTCCATATACTTTAAAGAAGCATTAAAGGAAGAAGTTACAAAGTCATATTTTATGCAAGATTAAGGAAAGCTAATGGTCACCAGTGTCCAACACTGAATATTCTTCTGTCATCTTGGGGGAGATTGGTCGCCCTCCTGTGCAGGATACTTTAAGGGTAGTACTTACCTCAGACTAGAGTTTGGATGAGGGAGGGGTCTGCGATCCCTCTTAACAATCCCATGTATGATGATTCTAAAACTTCTGCTATCTTCTGCTATTAGTGAGGCAGGTTTATCAATTGTGTTTTACTAGCAGAGAAATAGAGAAATATTAAATATTCTAGATACTTACCAGAGTAACTACAAATGCCGACAGTCACCAGTAGGAAGATAGTTGCTAGCTTCATGGCAGATGTCTCCAATAATTTCCTGGAGTTTCAGAGAATCTACTGAGCCACTGGTTTTGCTTTCTATATAAAGCGTAGCTGCTCTTTCCAGCACAGATGAATATTTATACACCTGCCAAAAACCTAAATTATAGGCCATCTTTTGATTCACCCCACTGAAGAAGAGCGTGCCGTTCATATTTCCTCACTAAGTAAACTTGAGGGTTTGAAGAGTTTTCTACTCTTCCTCATGTTCCCATGAGAAACAAAGCCTTAATAAAAGCCTTCTCAAGTGTTTATTTCACAAGCTCTGAGATAGAAATAATAGCGGAAAGTAAAGAGCCTAAAGAGCCCTTCTCCAGGAAGCACATTACAAATACATTATATCACATTAAAAGGCATGTTTTCCTTCAGATTTCTATTTATTTAAAGCTTAGAGGATCATGTTACCTGAGGAGCTACCCTACTGGGAAGTACTCTGGAGGCCACTGCAGCACTGTTGCAATGCAGTCAGCTTACAGGCGAAACGCCTGCTTACCGAATTTACATCTAATAGGCAAGTCCCCTGACCTTCTCTGTGTTTCTGAGGTCCTCCAATTACTTGGAAATCTTCAGAGTGTGTCTTTTTTGTTCTTATACAGAAGAATATGTTCAGGATATAAAATCAAAACCCCTTTTTAAAAAGTGGGGGCTCATAAAAATGATAAGTTTGAATCATTTCTACTTAAATGGACATATCTTGAGGATATCCTCATAAGTGAAATAAATAGGGCACAGATAGGTACATAGCGCATCTTTTCTCCAGTATGAGAAAATAAAGATGTAAATGAGTCCTAGCATTGTATGTTATATATTGTGCAATAGTAAATGCTCAATGTAAAATAGGGTGAAAGGTGAAAATGTTGAGATTGTAACAAAAAAATAAGGAAACAAATTTTATGTATATGGGGGGTGATAGGGTGGGTAGGGCTATGGGAAAAAATGAGAATTAAGTTGTGTCTTATACTTGTACAAATCCCCATAATGGAGTGAAATCATGATGTGTATATTTAATGTACCAATAAAGATTTTTAAAAAGTGGGGGCTCAATTTTTACTGTTCGTGTTAGTTTGGATTAGTCATTTTTTGTTTGTGGTATTGGTCTTATCATCAAACATGGGGACATTAACTACATGATTGACCCTACATTGTACATCCCTGCAAAAATTTTTTTCCAAGACCTCAACAACACAATTTGAACTGCCAAAGACATACATTTTGGAACTGTCCTAGCTGTGTAAATCTACACAATGATAATATATATGCTGGTCAGAACAGCAAGTAATTTCTTGCTATATTTGCCTTATCAGGACCGTGACTCAACTGGGGGACCACAGGATGTCTTCATTTATCAGCATATGTACTAGCATTCGCTGAGCCATCTCTTGGGCCTTGAATACAAGGGAGAAGATAAGAAAGAATCATGAGGGGGAGTAACAGGGAGCAGAGCCCTGTGGTCCCAGGAACAAACTAAGGGACCTTTGACCAAAAGACGCTGCTGGATCAGGTTGTCCCCAGCACCAAAGAACCTAGAGAACCTGAGAAGTCACACCAAATGCCAGCACCTTCCTGTGCACAAGCAGAAGTTGGAGTCTCATTGCCTCTACCTGGGTATGCCACTGTGATGGAGATTTAGTAATATCCAGATGAGCAAGGAACTGTGCCAAACATAACCCTCAGAAGCTCTCAGAAGCACCCTCATGCTCCCCAGGTATAGACGCTAGTATCTGTACATACACAGGTCGCAGAATCCGGTCATAGATGTTTGCAAAGTAGATCCACATAAGAAAAGAGAAGCCCCTGCAGAGCCTGGGTTGTGGACCTGTATATTGTCCACTTAAACCTCTTCCTTGGTGCACAGTTAGCTCCTCACCAACCTGCACTGTAGTCGCCCAAGTCTTCTGCATTATGGTTCTTACCCAAGCACCTGACAAGGCTGTTAGAGAGTGAGCATGATGGTTCACGCTTTCTCATCTGAAGTAAACTACCTAAATCGAAGGGGACTTCTTCTATTACTGCAGAAAAATCAGTCTGGCTTTGGCCCTGCTCTGTCTTGTAGGCATGGGCTCCACCTCCTTCCACTAGCACCGAGCTGCACGCTCATCAAGATGGTGCTGCCCATAGGCGTCGTGAGCGCGCATTCATTTTGCCAGTTATAGGTCCTTGATTAGTGCCTGACTACGAATCGTTTTCCTTTCTAAATGATCCCGTGCACTAGGGTTCTTTTGGCTTGAGTTCAGGGCAGAGAAGACTGCTTACTAAGATGGAGGAGCTCCTGGCAGTCCTGATGGTTGCTTAGCACCGTGAGTAGCTCTCCAAACCTTCCTAACGTTGAGACTGCTCTTTGTTCTGAACCCCTGCTGTCCGCTGAGTGATGGAGAGGGAGCACTGGCCTGAAGCCAGCCTGTCTCAGTTCTTGGCTCTACCCTTCTACAGGAGAAGTTCCTCTCCCTCTCGCCCCCCCCCCCCCCTGTTTGTAGTAGGGCTAACCAAGCGTACTTCCTTATGAGCGTGTTATGAAGAAATGAGTTAGCAAACAAAACGCTTGTGAAAGTTAAGACCTCACGATGAACATTCACCATACTAGCTTTTATTATTTCAGCACTTGGTTTGCATCTGCTTTTAGCTTTTCAGTTTCCTAACCATAACCTCAGGCACAGCAACCACCACCACGAAGTTCGTCAACACTACTTCTTAATTATTTAGTTTGAACTGTGTTTGAAGATTTTTATTTTTAATCTCTCTTTTAAGAATTTCCCCTTCCTTTAGTTTCCACACAAAATACAAGAATGGCATAGATCATCATTATAGCCATTAAACAAGTTGTGAAAGTTTTTTGGTAGAAGCTTTTTAGTTTGAAACAATTTCAAACTGACAGAAAGGACCTGAGCAAAGTTCAAAGAGGATTTTTCCAGTGTCACTGAAGAGTAAATTGCTGATAAACGTGCTCTTAATCAAGAATACATTAGCATGTAGTAAAATATTCTTAATTTTTTCTGTATACAAGTCCATACTGACTGGCTGAGATGGTATATGTGCAAGCCTTTGGTTTATAGTAGGGAAATATACCAAAATTATGGTTGTAATTCCATCAAGTCTGGAAAAATTCCAGATTTACTCCTTGATTGCCTGAGTAAAGAAACTAAGAAATAATCATAGATCCAATGTCAGTACTTTTTTATTTTTAAAATAATATGAATGATAGTTCTAGGCTGAGAAATCATTACAAATGACACAGGTTCTAAAAGCACAGTTGCAAAAATCTGATGGAATCCTGCTAATATATGTCTTCAGAATTCTGATCAATGACTTGAAACAAGATTTATATATATTAACATATATAATAGCACATATATGTCATTTATATATATAGTAACATATATATGTTATTTCTTATGATTTTTTAAAAATGATCATATGTTCCATCCACTTCATTGATGAAACCTGAGACTGGAATGGAGCAGAGATGAAATATTGGCATTTGTGGTTGGCTTCAGGAGGAGCTTACTAGGGCTTCTTGTCAGGGGAGATTGGTAGGATATGAGTTCTAAGAAAGTGCATTCCAAAATATTCAAATTGAAACTGTAGATGTCCTAAGGCTTAGCTTCAAAAAAAAAAATCTCTTCTGCCACATTCTATTTTTCAAACAATAGGGCATTCTGGGTTTGAGAAGACAGGAAGTTGAGACCACTCCTTAGAGGGAAGAATTGCAAAGAATGTGTGCTCATATGTAGTCCAAAATATCATATTAAAGAATAAATGATAAATTTGAGTCATTCATACTCAAATAGATGTACCTCGAGGACATACAAGTTATAAATAGGAAGCAGATGTGTAAAAATGGTATCTTTTCTTTAGTATGAAAAACTGTAGGTGTAAATGAGTTCCAAAATATATGCTGGTAATGTGAAATAGGAAGAAAACAAGCAAAAGGAAAAAGGAAATGGTGAGTAGGAGAAAGTAAAGAGGAAAAAGAAAAAAATTGATAGTATGAGTGATGTTATCACAGAATCCACTATCTAACATTTTCAGCTTGATGACTTGACTTAGGTTATGTCTGATTTCCCTTCAGCTTTATTTTATTTTTTTCTGAGTAATATAAGAAATTCAAACTGTGAGAAACAGTAAAAGCTTGAAAAAAATGTTGAACAAAAATGTATTTTAAAATGAAACACTAACGCTCTCTTGTGTCTTTATCTGGGATTACACTACAGTTTATCTATAAAACAAAATAGCAAAACACAGCAAACAACAGGTTAAAATGATTACCTTCTTTGTAGCAAGTCTTGGACTAGAGGAAATAAATTGGGGAATTTTTAAAAAGTGGATTCAAGGGAGAGGAAAATATTGTAGTGTTTTGTTGTTTTTTATTTGGGATTTTCTTTCTTTTGTTGTTTTATTTTGTTTTTTTCTGAGATGACAAGCCAGCAAAAATAAACAGTATCTTTTTTTTTAAATTATCTTTATTGGTACATTAAATATACACATCATGATTGCACTCCATAATGGGGATTTGTACCAGTATAAGACACAACTTAATTCTCATTTTTTCCCATAGCCCCACCCACCCTACCACCCCCCCCATATATATAAAATTTGTTTCCTTACTTTTTTGTTACAATCTCAACATTGTCCCTTTTCACCTTATTTTACATTGAGCATTTTCTATAGCATGTTATATATTGTGAAATAGAAAATGCTCAATAAACAGTATCTTAACTGTAGCAGAAGGTTTAGAAAAGTTGATACAGGATTTGGGGCCATGTGGAGTGGGCAGACATGCACAGGGAGGCTAGAGTAATAGAACTGGAGAAGGACCTGGATGGCTCTGATGTCAGTGACTTTCCCAGCAGCCTCACGTCACCAGCAGTGCAGAGCACGTCAGAGTCCTTCGGTCATGCCAGGAGTGCAAGAAATAAGCAGACACGGTGGCGAACAAAGGCTGCATCAACCCTCAGTCCTCCCTGCACTCCCTAGCCTGTGGGTGCCAACTCCAGCGCCTCGTGATATTATCAATACTTGTGGAAAACATTTAAGAAGGACAGCGGTAAGTCCTTAAACAGCAACTTGGAAATCAACACTAATAACAGGAGGAAGATCACATCAGGATACAGAGTGACGATTACCCCCTCTCCTCGCCCACAGCAGTGTTCCAAGTCCCTCTACAGGGACACCACACAAGGAGCGGGCCAACACTTCCGATGCGCTTGCTGAGTACACACAGACCACAGATGGCACTCAGCTCCTCTCCTCCACTGCCCCATCTCAGCAGCACTGGGGATGGATCCCAGGGCTTTCCCACTAAGCTACATTCCCAGCCCTCTTGTATTAAAAAACATTAAGCTCAAATTTGTGATCCTCCTGCAGCCTCCCAAAGTGCTGGGATTACAAGCATGTGACAGCACAGCCAGTTACATTGGACTTTCAGTTCATTCCGTGGTTGCAAGATTTCATACTTTACAAGTAGTATTACATTGTTAAACTTTAAAAAGGTAGCCAAACAGTTAAAAATTTTGAAAAGCACTTTTATTAGCATGCAAACCTTAATCAGACAAACATACTCTTGGCTTAAGAGGCTAGCATTATTTATTTGACCCTAAATTTATTTTCAAATTTTGGTGTTTGCATGATTACAAAACCTGAATGCCTTCTGTAGTTAGTACTTTTTCATAAAATTGTGCTGAAAGTTCTTCATTTTCTGATGGTCTCTCGCAGCTGATGGAAGAGGAGTCAAAAGGCATCTGTTTGCCAATCATTATGCTGTTTAAACTTCAATGTCAGAGTCCCAGAAAAAATACAAGACCCCTAGGATGTGTAACTATGCCTGTCTGTGATGCTGTACAGTAAAGTCCGTGAGCACTGACTGTGGACCAGCCACAGACACCAGCTCTGTCACTTCCAGTGTGGTGAGTCTCATCAAAACAGCTCATTTGAGATTTTGTTTTCTTGTGTACAGAAGAAACTCAACACATGCCTTATCTAGTTAATGTGAAACTTGGGGAATTGGCAAGTAGTATGGAGCCCAGGAAAGCCCCTCTGTTAACTAAATTGGAAATGTATACCAGTCCCTTCCCTATTATTGAGGGAGGAGTAGAGAGAGAGGGCTAAAGATCAGCCCAAGAATGAAAGAAAATAAGGAGAATAAAACATGAAACTCTGCTTTTCTGTTTTTTGACCACTGCCTATTTGAATTTTAGAAATTCATTAATCTCTCTACACCTTACTCTCCTTACCTGTAATAATTACACCCCCACATTATAGATTTGTAAGGAAAATTAAATTAAATGTATGCACAAATTACTGGGCTTGTATTTAAGTGATTAATTTATGAAATAGGATATATGGTAAAGAGTAGCACTGTGGATGATATAGGATATGTGATCAAAAACGTGACTGTCTACATGAATAAGAAAAGCAGGAAGGAACAGAGAAGGAGAAGGAACAGGAGCAGAGACCCAGTGAGAGAAAATTCAAACTAAAGCAGGGAAAAGCTGCCTGCAGGTTTCTACTGAAGGAAAGTGCTAAGAATTTAAGTTGGATCCAAGCACTTGTAGAAATAACTTGACATTTTTCAGTTGCATGAAGAACATGTGTGCTGTCACCTTTGACCATGGAGAATTCATACCCACACTGGATTATCAGAAGGGAGGTTAAAATCTGGGAGGTTAAAATCTCATGACATCTTCCCCAGAACAGTCAGGGACTCCCTAGGATTGGCAGGCACTGGCCTTGTCTTCAGATGACTGATTTACACGTCTTCTGTGATCAACCTGGTATGGTACTTACCATCTGGCCATCACTGATTTTGTAATTATCTTCTGGCCTCTCTAGCTCTCATGGCGACTCAGCTGTCATCAGACTCTTTGGCTGAGTCCTCTATAACCTCAATAGTAACAGGTCCATTCTTAGTGTTGTGGTCACTGTCTTTCTTCTGATCCTCATCTCCACAGGCCACTGTTATAATCCTTTGATGGATGTCCTCCATTGACTACCCACCAGCTAAAGGAGGATGTGATCCTCAGGAGTCTGAAATTTTTAGCTCCCTTTCTCTTTAAGGAAACAATGTGGGAAAAGGGATTACCTTTTAATTCAAGCAATATGACCTGTGCAATGAAACTCAAAGCAGTTACCATGTGTGGGTAAAAAAAGACTTTCTGAAGAACCAAACAGTAATTCGCAGTGGCTTTTTCCTTAGGCTTCATTCTCACTCTCACGGTCATCACTAGCCAGGTCCAGCTAAGTCTAGAGACAAGCCAGTCTCTGTGTTCCTATTACCATGATGATTGCTTTCCTCCATTGTGGGTTCTAGTTTCTCTCTGGCTTGGCTTTGTGTCTTCTGAGATGACAGAGAGAACTTGAACCAGGTGGTCTTGCTCATAGCACTGTGGCCCTTATCAACAGCTCCTTTAAAACAGTGATCTCTGTCTTTGTTGGACATGATTTTCAGGAACTCTTGTTTCACTCTGTGCCAGCTGACTGGGAAAGGACACTCATGAAGCAGCCAAACATACCAGCATCTCAGCTCCTGGGCAACCTGGTCCTTTATGTCATGACCCAGTTTCCTACCACACTTGATCATAACTCATTCAACCTTCCTAGAAAGTCTATAGAAATCCACAATCCAAATGAATCTAAGAGAATGTATCACAACTGGCAAGCTAGTTCGAGATTCTAGACCATGTTTAGGAAAAGAAGCAGAAAATGAATGAGGTCTCATTCTAAAACAAGGGATGGTATACAACAGCTCATTAGCACTCACATAGAAAAAAGATTGAGATCTGGAGGCATACCTAGTCATGAGATAAGGTCAGAGTCTGCAGCCATCCTCTGCTCTGGGGTCTGGAGCTTTGAGAGGCCAACTCTGGACATATCAGGTAAAATTCAGGAAAGACAAACTCATTTGACGATAGAACTTCAAGAGGCAACTGAAGCTCTTCAAGGTCCTTTTGACAATTTAATGTCAATGTGGTATCTTTGAACCAAGAAGACTGAGAAGATGGACTTGACATTCTATTATACACTAACTAGGCGCTTAATAAATGTTCAATGAATAAAAGAGCAAGGAAAGAAGATTAGCAAGACATCCCAGTCATAACCAATATTATGAATGACCTCCAGTTTGAAACAGATTCATAATATAAGCACATGTGTCTGTACACACTTCTATCAACTTTTATAACTGTGAGAATGGAAAACAATCCCTCTCTTACCCGGAGAGGAGTAAGTCCTCGCATCACATATTTGTTCCTGGTGCTAAGCCCAGATGCCACCAAAATACTTTTTAAAAGAAAGTAGCAAGGGGGCTGGGGAGTTAGCTCAGCGGTTCCGGCGCCTGTCTTGCAAGCGCAAGGGCCCGGGTTTGATTCCCCAGTAACCACACAACAATACTGGGTGTGGAGACCCACACCCAGCAGCAACCAGTACCACATTCCACAGTGCCGGGCGTGGTGGCTCACGCCTGTAATCCCAGCACTCGGGAGGCAGAGGCAGGAGGATTGTGATGTGAGTTTGAGGCTGAGCTCAGGGCCAGCCTGAACCACAAAGTGAGACCCTGTCTCAAAAAAACCTAAAAAGAAAGTAGCAAGGATGCGTTTTCTCTTTAAATTCAAGGCTCTTGGTAGTTTCAACTCCTCACTTCCCAGGCTCACTGATAACACTAGTGGATGTTGTAATGGCTACCTGGCTACTTGGAACACTAAAATAGAGTAACTACACCTTCCATTTCACTACAAGTTGAAAAATAATTGTCTTTGTGTGTCCTAGCCCATAAATAAATAGACAGGACAGTCTTCTACTTTTACAGGATCTACAGTAGATCAGAAAAGAAAACTTGAAATTTATAGATTTATAGGTCCATAAAGGATCAGTGTATCAGGATTTGAGCTTTTACTATCAGGATTCTGATACGCTGTGTGACTTGTGTGGATGGATGGTACAGTTAGGGGTAATTTAAAGATAACTTAGTCTGCTTGTCTCTGTCCTGGGTTGGGTGGAGGATGTCACATTTCACCAAGAGATGGTTTTTCAATGCTGGAGCTGCAACCCAGAATTCCACATGTCATTATTAGGAGACTTCCTCCATAATTCTGTTCTGCTATAGAAAAAGAATAAACTGCTCCCATAGTTAAGGCATAAAGTATTTTTCAGAAACACAAGTGGATATTTCTACACTAATTTCTTGAGTGGATCACAGAAGGTGAAGTAGTCTGCAGAATAAATAGGGTCAAGGTCACATTCACTCAGGTTTCCCATCAAACACTGCTTCTGATAATACAGCCTCAGCTGTGACAAACAGGATTCTTATTCTATGTAACTTTTATTTTCCCATTGTTATAATAGTCTTTAATTTTATGGTATCAGAGTGAGGAGTTTGATGATATTTTTCACAAAACTTGACATACAAATACTACCAATAACTTATTGATTTTTATTATATTTCATAATTTTTGTTGCTATTAGAGTTTTATTATTATTATTTGGTTTGGGGTTTACTATTATCATTGAATTAGGAAGAATTATAGTCATTTCTTAGAATAGGAATTGCCAGTAACGCAATTTTTAGTGCTACACTAAGTAGCCATATGTCCAAATGAAGAAACATTTTCCTAAACAGAGTACATGCATGTAATGATTTACTTTATACAAAATCTATATCAAGCATTTCACTAACTTCAGAGATCAATAGAGCCTAAGGATATCCTCCCCTTAACTCTGAGAAATCACAGCCTGCAGGATATTTCTCATATTATGGGGGAAAAGCTAGAAGAGAATGAATGGAAGTTGAATGCATCTAATAAAAATGAAGCTTCAATCCATTACAAATTTTAGTTTCTAGAAACACCTTTGTCTCTCTATGCTTCCATAAACTCAGGGGAAGCTCCTTGGGGTCTGACTCAAGTTCCATCCATATCTAGCCACCCAAGCCCTTCCAAATACCTCTAAGCAGCTCCATATATAGACAGCTGTGTTGACAGTGCTTTTAAATATTTATTAAATATCTACTGTGTAACAGCCAAACTGAGGTCCTATTTCTACTCCCTGAATACACAAAAGAAAAGCTTGTTCATTTTTATATGACTGCCTTCAAATATATTTTATATCCCTTCATGCCACCCTTACTTATTTTTAATAATTCATTTATTTAATAAAATCAGGACAAACCATGTATTTACTGCCTTTTCTATCAAAAACTATACAAGGATATTTGTTGCTGGCTAATTCTGAAATGCCAACCATTCCTTGTGGAGTGAGATGAAATCTCAGTGTTGTTGGTGAGGCTGCGGAGAAGAAAGAACCCTTCTCCACTGTTGGTGGGACTGTAGACTCGTATAACCCCTGTGGAGATCAGTTTAGAGATTCCTCAAAAAGCTAGGATTGGAGGTCCCATTTAACCCAGCCATTGCTCTGCTAGGTATATACACAAAAGAAAAGACTCATATCACAGTGCTCAATTGAGGATATTTGACTGCTTTATCAAAGACAAG